>SRMA01026530.1:0-138328 GCA_007224835.1 Danionella cerebrum | reverse complement strand
GTCTTCATTACTCAAACAGAATCTCTGTTTGCTTCTGAGCTCGGCAATATTTGATGTTTAGGGAGTTTAATAAAACTCAACCGAAGGTTTTGAATCACTTGCAGAGATTTTAACTGAAATGTCACGTCTGTTCTGTTTCCATGTGGACATCCCCTCTATGAGCTCTATTCGTAGCACAGATATTATAAAAGCGAAGATGATTGCAGCACTGATGTAAGTATAGCATCGATACTGGGATTGATCTGCACACCCCTAGAGTAACGTCCAGTTTGAGGATGAAATGTAAAAGTTCTTCCTTATTGTCGATAAAAGATTTGTCTAAATGGTTAATCTTTAATTAGATACAGAACATTTCGTTGCCTATTAATAGTTGCGTGAGGAGAAGCATAAACCTCCTCCTCAAAACCTATCGAATATTTGTATTTTCATTAACATTTAAATATCAAATAGTGGAAACCCAAATTTTCAAATCATCAGATACATTTTTGGAGGACCATGAAATATTTAATCGACAGCATAACAAAAATACAACCCCTGGCAATCATAAATATCATATAAAAAAAATTAACAATATATAAAAAACAGTAAATCACACAGAGAGAGAGAGATTGATTTAAAGAAGATAATAAGAGCATGCTCCAGACATAGACATTCAAGCACAGACATCTCTGGTGACACCGACATTTGTCTTTATTGAAGTTCAGTCCCATCTCATTACTCTGGCTCAGCTGAACACAGAGGTCACACTGTTTAGACAAGGTGGTGCTCCTGTGAATGATCCTGGTAACAATAGGCAGCCTACTCTGTTAGACTCCTTCAGTTCGGCAAATGTGGAAGTAGCACGAGCGATTCCAGAAAAAAATAATACACTCAGTGAATCTGTTCAAATATCTGTTCCCATCTCTCTAAACCTGTATGCACGGTGTCGGGGCATAGAAAAAAAGCACCTGCTTTTAATAGCACTGCTATTAAAATGCAAATAAACAAAAGAAATGCTACATGCTAAAAGCAACCTAACCCCAGGAACGGTTTGGCACGACATGACACATAAATGACTCATTTGTTTTGAGTTGTTTCGTGTCTGCACTGGTGAGGAAAGACCATCGTTGTGGATATGAAGACACTTTGATGGGCTATTGCGATGGATGTGAATTTAGACTCTTACCTGATCAATCTGATCAACGTTGATCAGTATTTAAATAAACAAACCTCCTTTTTACACCGGTTCCTATTTTGACATAAAATATGGTTCATTTAATTTTTTTACGAACACCTCTTGTGAAAAACACTTTGTATATTTTAAACCTAAATTACATGACATTTTCTTTCCTCTAGTTTTATTTTTCTCAACATAAAAAGGGATGAGAACAGTCTCAGTCTCCAGTTCTCTTCCATGTGATATCCATAATTGAACAAAGTTGTGGCAAATGTGAAAAAGCTGCATCTCCACCAGAGGTCACAGGTCTTCAAGCCGGACAGGGACTCTGAACACTTTAAAAAATCAACGCAAAGCTCTGGAGAAATTTGCAATAACTGTCAATGTTCCCAGACCCTGCAGCAGTTTGAGTCTGAAACACATTCTTGGTTACAGGAAATCCTCTGAAGTGGTTGAACCTTTGTCTCAGTGAGTTGTGAGAGGATAAACAAACACGAAAAATCAAAACCTGCATTTGGAACAATTTTATACGAGAAGAGGTGCCAATACTTTTGTTCTGTTAATGATTCTAATGCTTCCATTCAAGTTTGGTAGCGTGCAAACCACTGCACCTTTTAGCCAACATTCCAAATATAATCGATTTCATCCAAGAATCCGCAAAGCTCCATTTCCTCTCTCACAGCAATGAAGCAACATCCGTCTTTGTTCCTCTCATCAGCAAGCCTGCACAAATGACCTCGGGGAAGATATATAATCAGCGGTTCTCTTTTACTTATGGAGGTTAATGACTTTTGCTAGACATTTTAGAAAGCTGCGGATCATGGTTTGAGCTACTATGATGAATGCAGATAATGGATTTATTTGAAGTCTTATCTTATCAAGGCGCATGAGAAGATGTAAATTCTGGAGAGTGTTGAGTGATTTACAGACGTGTGTCCCATTGTTTACATTTATTGACCGCTGCCATGTTAAATGATTACTGTCTGAAGTAATTGCATATTCATATCACAACAGCAAAAGAATAGACCTTCAGCTTTCTCTGAAAGGCATGCAGTGAGGGATAGAGAGAAGACAGGGGAACTCTCAAATGTTTCTGAAATGCCAAACTTAATACTCAAGCCATCCGTGTATCATCTTGTTTCACAATCCCACCATAACACAAGCAAGACCTTTGGGCACTGGTGACAGGCAATAATGCATAAACTGGTCTGTCTGCATGTCTTCCTGCTGTCCAAGCTGTCTTAAATAAAGCCAAGGACCCTGCTAGGTGCAAGATCTTGTTTTTGGACACCAGAAGTTTAAAATAAAAATAAAATATAGTTTTTTCTTATGAACAGACCCAGAAGAACTTGTTTTAATAGAAAGCTAAACAAATGTAAATAAGTATTACTTAACCTTCTTAACCTTGTACTTTTTTCTTGAATTATAAGTTTTATAAATCTCAGTTGAGAATAAGTCGCTTCAATGAGAGACTTTGTTGTCTTTCAGATTCTCTGCATGGTTGTGTCCATTTATGATTGCAATGAAAACACACATCCCCTGCGAATAGAAAACCATGCTGCAAATAGAATAAAGTGCAGCGAATGGAGAGACGGGCTGCAAATAAGTGAAATGCGCTGCAGATAGAGAGGTGGGCTGCAAATCACGGTGTAAATAGATTAATGTGCTGCAAATAGAGAACCATGCAGAAAACAGAGCCACATGCTGCAAATAAAGAAATGTGCTTCACATGTAGAAACATGCAGCCAAATCAAGATATGTGCTGCAAACAGAGAAATGTTTTGCAAATAGAAAAGCACACAGAAATAGATAAATGTGCTAAAATAAAGAATTTTAATAATAATGTAACAAAAATAAAACGTGCTGCAAAAAGAGTCGAATACCGGGCCACAATGTATGCAACTTTTATTAATATCTATAATACAAAATGTTACACAAAAACATATAAAACAAAAGTGATCTAAGGGCAGAGACCATGGTACAACACCAGCAAAAGCTGATATACTAAAGACTCGGTTTACAGCCGGGAACTAATCCCTCTGTACGTGTCGTGTATTCTGCTCCCACAGCGTCTGTATTGATCTGTTTGATAGCATCGGCTAAGGCTAAATTGCTTTGGTCAGAGGTTCATGCCCAAGAATGCTGGGGGTATTAGGGTACATGCTGGTATTAGTCAAAGGTTAGGGCCTGGATGTTTGAAGCCCTAAGGATTTAGATGTTTCGGCATGAATGTTTAGGAAGTGTTTAGCTTTACAAGAACAACAAATGCCTGGAATGGGTTTAGGAAGAGCTGTGTGTTCGTTTTGTTCATTAACAGCTCCTTTTCCTATTATTGACCACATTCTACTCTTCCCACTTCTGAACAAGACCATCAGCGTCTTCATCGCTCCCTGGAGCATATCAATGATCCATTCCAGCCTCAGTGTAATTAATTGCCACTTTTGTCCACAAAATAATAATTCCTCATTCATTTGTTGACTTTCTCTACTCTATTTTCAGGATCACCGGGTTCTGCTGGTGCCCATCTCCAGTGCATTTTGAAAGGTGGAGTACACCTTGGACTTCTTCAATTTATGTATTCACAAAAGAGTCAACGAGTTTTTAAAGCCAATAACTTGAATCAGAGAGAACTTTCACATGAAACGCATACAAAGCGGCACTTTAATGATAGGTTTATCGACAGTGTGTCATGTTTTACTGCCACTTCTTCTCCCCAATGTCATAACAATAAATGGAGGGATATTGGGAAGCACGTAGATGTTCTCCTATTAGCAGCTTAGCGTAATCAATGATCATGTCACTGCATTAATTATTTGGTGACTTTAACCACGGAGGCTCCGTGACTTGCCCTTCTTTGAAGTTGTGTGTGAGGCAGAAGTTTAACCAGAACTTGTTAAAGAGTGAAGAATACAAGAATACTCTTTTTGCCCAAGCACTCGAGAGATTGGTTTTGATGGAGCAGCACTGGGGAGGTTTGCCTTCTGAAAAGCAGAGCAGGTACCACATGTCGTATCTTTGGAGATGAATGAGGAACTTTCCCAGCTCCTGCATTGCCCAAGATCAAATGAACTGAGATTTGATTGAGGTCCTGAATAACTTTAGATTTCTCTGGATGTTACAGTGTATGGATCACTGGTATCTTACAAAAAAGCCGATGGCAAAACGAGGGCTTCATTTCCAGCAAATCTTAGCTGATCTTGGCAGGAGAAAAGTGTAGAAGAAAGGAAAGCTGTTATCTAAACAATCATTCGAAAGCTGCATAAAAATCACAGTCAACATTAATCCAAAGATGTACATAGAGTATAAACCTCCCCACACAAACAGAATAAATAGAGGAAACTGTCTTTCATTTATTCATTAGCTTTGCCCCATGTTTCAAATCGGACTCAATTTGCTTTAAATATTCTCTATTTACTTTATACTCCTCACAAGAGCGAGGAAGAAAAATGCATTAGCTGCATGATAACAGTAACTCAAATTGAGAACTGGATGTGTTTACGTTTACGGAACCTTGGTTTCGTTCTTTGTTAACATTGTTTTATTTATATTCTTCTATTCTTAGTTTTATTCTTCTTCCCATTCTCTCATGCTGGCTATCCATTAAGCAATGTTTCTCAGTAACCCAGCAGAGTATTTTAATTCCTCTTTTCCTTCACAGCAGAGAGACTCTAGAATGTAGGCCGTGGAATTCTTCGGTTGTTTGCTAATCGGCGTATTGCAAAATTGGCTCATTTAAAAGGCAAGTCTCCACCCACGGTTTAGCGAAAACACAGTAAACACAGCGATATATCAGTCACCGCCCCTTAGATGCCGTGTCTAGTGATGATGCTTGCTCCATCACTTCATCTCTCACACGCTTGCGCATTTTAATATTTGGCATTAGAATAAATACATGTATTTAGAGAAACAATGTGTTTATATCATACTTTTAAAATGTACACCAGCAACTAAAATTAGTTACTGCGAATAATGCCAAAAAAGTTTCAATAATCTCATCAGAGGTTCACCGATGTCAACATCTGCAGGAAAACTGTGAAAACTAAACATTTCACTGAATTTCGAAACACGGCGAGGTTCTGTGCTCCTCTGCGGATCACTTTGCACACATTTTAAGGATTCAGGAAACGGTGATTGCGGTAGGACTGGAATTAGGCGATGCACAATGTCTGAAAGGAAGTGCATCACGAGGCTCTGTGCAAGAAATTCATGAACATCGAGATCAGAGAGGCATCAAATCTCTCTCTGCAGAACTTCTCTGTTTCCGGCTGCTGCAATGCTCTTCCTAACGCAATTCATAAAGCTGCAACTTAAAAAAAAAACATCTAAACATCTTTTATGAGATGCCTGGTGAAACAATTTTAACCTCACTGAATAATTTAAACTCAAATAACTTTTAGTGATTACCGGTAAAAATTGTTTGTGAACAAATGTCAGTCGCATTGGAAAAATTAAAATAAATGTAAATGTATGTGTTTCTTTTACTTTAATTGGCCTCAGGAGTGTAGCTTATCCACGGGATATAAAGACAGGCCGGGGTGAGGAGAGTGATGTTCAACTCTCATCCGTCTGAACTTGCCAAATGTGAGGAGAGTTATACGCCAGAACGCGGTGTTCTTTGTTTTGAGGAACATCTGATCTTGATTCATCACACCTCAGGGAGCATGGAATAAATGGCTTTCTAAAGGCTTAAATGTCTCATTAACTTCTATAAATGTTCGGTTCCTAAAAGTAAATGTTTAAAACCTCAATTTATCTTTTGGTCTCCACATGGGAGGCTCTGCATCTTCTCACCACACTCTTCCCTTGAGGAAGAAAATCTATTTGTGTGTATTTTTCACACGTAATCCAAGCGTCCTCGAGTAAGGGGATGCTTTATTATAAACTTTTGAAAGTGAATCATGGGCGAGGGGATTGCTCTGCCGTCTTAAGAGTGTTGTTTAATGCAGTCGAGACGCATATTATTTCTGCTTCTCTTTGTGCAGCTAGCCATTTATCTCTAGATGTTACAAATGTATGAGTTTCCATTTCAAAGGGATTACCCTGACAGAATCCACGTCTATGTTTAACTTGTGAGACTTCAGTGAACAAATTACACCTTGTGCTCGTCAAAACCAGATTTCTGTTGCAATTGATGCATGTCTTAAAATACAGCATGTTGCATCAGAAATTTTGATTCATCTGCCAGGTGCTTCGGGATGTTTAACTCTGCTTTTTTATTACTGCATTAAAATTTCGTGTCAAGACTATTGAGTAATTGGTAACCTCGATGACCCTTGACCTCCGTACACAAGAAAATATTTAAAGGATGAGAACTGTAAGTGTTTCTTCTCTTTGCATCTTCTTTAAAGAGTGACAGCGTGGAGCATCAGAACAACTCTCCGATGAGCTGATTGTTTAGGGGAAAGCTGTCTCAGAGATTTAAGCTCTTGATTTCAAATGTGAGGAACATTGTGAGGAATTGGAAGACCAGAAGCACAGTTCTATTTAAGGCTCGAAGTGGGAGAGCAAGAAAATTATATTATAGATTATATATGAGATTATATGTGTAAACGGCTTCGATGGGGAGAAGAGGTGGACTGGTCTTGTGGCAATTTTCCCAGACCGAAAATGGTTTCCACTCCGGCCTTAAATCTGTTATAGTTCACTAGTTTTATAACCTTCTCTGAAGGTTTGTTCATCGTGTGGAGAGTCATGAGGCGGGATGAATATTCCTCCATTGCTCCAGACTCTCAGACGATCTGTGCACGGAAACACATTCTAAATTGTTTTTGCAATATTTAAAAAGTGTAATATGCATAAACTTAGACATCTTTAAAGAACGTAAAGTAAGAACAATCCAGTTCATGACCCCATTAGGCTTGACTTCATTATCACTCACAATACAAGAACGGTGATGGGAAGCAAAAGGAGGTGTCAAGCACACTGAGGTGTCAGGAGTGGAGTTCGTGTAATTGATACGTCTATGGACCTTGTAGTCTGAGTTGTAGAATACATATTTAATTTGGCATGAATGTGAAAACAAGACCCAGAGGAGCAGACCCAAGGGAGAACTTGTGGCAGGTGTAATTGTGAACACAGTGCGGTCCGTCAGTCAACAGTCAAACTGCAGCGATTGTACTTGACTTCATTCAGCTCATGATCAGTCGTGAGAGCTGCAGCCGGGCGCGGGCCGCTATTGTTCAGCTCCAAACAATAGAGCCAAGGCATAGCACCACAATATACAGCGGCAATATCTCTGTGATTTAATAAACCTGAGGTTCATAAAAAACAATTACAGAGATAACAGCTGTTCACTACACTGAACTTTTAAATGAATATTAGAGCGTGATCTTACTTTTTGATCAAGTGGAACGACGTAAAACGAGTAAATTCAGTGGGTTTTTTTTCTGTTGAATTTGTGTAACTGATCAGAAATTTTATAAAGTTCCCTCTTATCTATTGATGTGATATTATCCTGTTTTTAGCTGATGTGTGTTGGTCTCGTGATGCAGGGAATTTTATTTGGATTATAGTGAAACACTTTGAATTGGCCGAGCAACGACAGAATTCAAATGATGTTTATTCAAACGTAAATCGGGAGGAGTCTACGTCATCAATTAATGAATTTAGGAACTCCTATATAACTCCTGCTCTTCTGCTCTCCCAACAAGCACCAAAGCTCCCCCCTGTTCACCTCTGAAGGAGGGAGGGGTTACAGCTACAGATCCATATGTCAACCTCGTGAAGTGGAAAAATTAGACCTAAAACAGCAAATGTGAGGCGTTTTCAGGCCTGAAAACTATTTCAAGCTTTTAAATTTAAACATTTTAAGAGCCTATGGCAAAAAACTATATATTGAGTGTAGGAAAAATATGGTATCAATATGAAAATTAAAATGTTTGATTGGATTCAATGCTAAACATTTTTAAGCAAGGTACACCAGTCTAAAAAAGAGCCGAGAGAATGTCGTCTTTATGAGTGTGAACGCAACCCAAGATTATTTAAATGAATGCTTTTCTAGAATTAGCCATTTATACATATTTATATTATAGCTCATCTCCTCTGTATCACCTCCTCTGCGTCCATTTTGGTGCCTCTCTAAGCACATCACTCGTCCCTGAACCCGACCTGATTCGTCAGGGTCTCAAGGGGTTCAGCAAAGCTGGGACATTTATAAGGCCCCATGGACACCACACGACCGCTCTGAGCTTTGAAAAAGCAAAACAAGCCTCTGCGAGCGAGGAGAGAGCAATAATGTAATAAACTTTATTTACATCACAGATCACTCCTAATCAAAACCCTCGTTTGCTACAGAGGGTAAATACCTAAAGTTGTTCACAGGGAAATCTTTTGGCAGCTTTATTTCCTGTCCCCTGTGCCAGATAGAGAAAAAAGAAATGCAGTAAAATACTCATTAAGCCAAGCTCTCTCCGGCGCTAAACTGCATCCCTTTGAAATCAGATAAAAGAGCCATATTTCCATACGAATCTTTGGTTAATAATGAAGCGCGCGGAGAGGGAACTATGACAGTCCTTATAGTCAGGGAGGAAACATGGGACAGGGGATGGATGCCGGGTAAAAGTTGCTCGTTTTAACAGCGTCACAAAGCCTCTGAGAGCGAAATGTTAATTCCCATCATTTCTGTGTCATCACAAATGTCAAAATGAAATCTGAAGCAGGCCTAATTAGAATGGAGCGGATGGTGTCTTTCCGAATCAGTTGTGCAACGTGCTTTTACTCTCTCTTTCCTCTTCCCTCGCTGGCTCTCTGGAACACCTGCCACTGAAGGAGAAATCCTGCAGAATGCTTCATTACCTGTATTGTATCAATTTCCATTAGTATTCCCATCACAAGATCTTCTTGGCAGGCAGCGGAACCCACTGTGTCCCGTTGTGAGCTAGGCTTCCGGTTGGCCCGTGCAGCAGGCTGCTAATTGGTTTATTCAGCGATGTTCGGTTCGTTCCCTGATTTGCTTCATACCACTCGTCAGTGTGCAAAGCCTCATCAAGCATTCAAGTGCCCAATTCACTCTGATGCGAAACCTTTTTAGCTCAAATCTCTGCATGCCACGTTCCACTTGTGCTGGATGTGAGAGACATTATGAAAACATGCGAGGCGCTCGGTTTTTATTTCATTAATAAAGCTGAATGACGTGAGGATGTTCTTCCTGTAAAAGCAGAGCCTGTTCAGGTCAGTTCTGCAGCTCATTTTGCAAAGGACTTTTTTTCCCTGGAGGAAAAACCACGGTAATTAGGTGGCAATGTGCTTGAGTGTGTTTTAGACTGTTTTTACATGCATCTTTTATATTGCCTGCACAGCAAAGTTAATTACCTAAATCTTCCCTCCAAGTCACTTGCCAAGAATAATTTGAAATAAAACTGTCTGTGCTCTGAACAAGATTAGATTTGTGATGCTTAATTGCCCGGCTATTTATTCATAATTATCTCTCACTTACCTGCAATTATTACAGGATTTTGGAGTTTTCTGTAATGATGTCACTGATATTAAACGATGAGGAATTAAATCAATGTTTGTAAAGTTCACACGCAGTGCAAACACCACATTAATAGATCTTTAATGGTAAAGCTGCATTGTGAAAAGCCAGCTGAGGAGGCTCAGGCATCAATGGGCAAGAGGAAAGGGAAGAGGTCACAGGGAAAACCTAGGACATGCTGGAAAGATTAGCAAGGAGGGAAATAATAATAAGAATAATTAGAAGAAGTCTTTGTTGAAAGCAGAATTGCAATAGAAAATAAAACAGAAACAATCTAAAAAAACTATATAAACTCATTTAATAGATAATGAAATAACTTGTCCTCGGTTGAGAGGAACCAAATACATTCTGAGTAAAGTTCATTTAACTTCTGAAGGATCTCTTTTAGCTTTTTAACTCCTTATAACTTTTCAATTAACGTTTAAGGACTGAAACGCTGTAGAAAAGAGAGCTGCAAACCCGCAGACGATAGAATCCATCCTCTGCTGAGAAATTCAACTAAATGCACAAACAAGAAAGCATTGTTTTACGAATTCACCTGCAAGGAGATATCAATAGTGCACTTCAGAACAGAATATCCTGTCGCTGTATTTGGAATTGAATTAGATGCATCTTTGGCAGCCTCCCGCACGGCTGTGTTCTCCCTATGAAAGAGTAATTGAGCTCAGAGTTTGCTGGGAAATGGTTTCAGGGCTCGTACGAGAGCGGGAATCTTTCACTAAAGTAAGGAGTGGAATCACAGCTTGACAATCGGATTGCTTTGCAAGTGTTTGGAAAATATGGATTTCTTGGAGCACAGAGGCCGAAAGGATAAGGAAACTGTTTCAGACCTCACATGGTTTATTTATTTATTTAATCTATTTCACTGGGCTTCGGGTAAAAAGCCTTTGAAACATTTTTAACTAAAAATGCAGAAGAAACAAAATTGTGATTTCTGAACAGCACATCTGTGCTTTATTCATTCTCATGCGCTCATGCGGTCGCTGTTACATTCCTTATCAATAACATCTTAACAAGAAGAATACAAATAAACTGTACTGTAGCAGGAACCGTCGAGTCGGGAAGGAAGGAAATGATTCTAAACGACCATCGAGTGAACAGTGAGTGAATACACAGCGGGAGTGGAATAAAAACTCACTCAGACCTCTACTCGTGACTTCGCTTCTGTGGAACGACTGTTTTTTTTTTTTTTTGGGGGGCGGGGGGGGCGGTTTGAGCTTGGCTTCAGTGCTTCGTTTACAAAGAGCAGGTGTAATGGCGGCTCACAGTGTTATACAGCTGCTACAAGATTACATGCAGATGCCGAACAGAGGTTGCCAGTGTTTTTGCTAATATTTTCCAAAAGAAAAGGCACAAATTGACTGCCACCTCTTGTTTTAGTAGAATCTTTACAGCAGTTTAATGTTTGTTTGTTGTTTTTTTCGTTTGTTTGGATTAAGTTTTTTTTTTTCTGAAAACCATCATGTCAGTGCGTGATTAAAAAAATGTGTTCCTGTGGACAATGTGTTCCATTGTCCAGACGAATGACTTAATTATTAAACAACTGATAAAAACCTAAAGATTAAAAATGATTCCACTACTTCTAAAAATAGCAATTCTAGTGTACAATTCTGCTTTTGTAAAAACTGTGGAAATCTGACAAACACAGAACTGACAACATGGAAGAGAGTCATTACAAAAAAACACAATGTAATTTGACATTACATTACAATATCTCCTCCTTTAAATCACCCAACAAATTAAATAAGCCAAATACTTCAAATGGATAACAAGCTTGTAGTTATTGTAACATTCTGTGGCTTTTCCATGACCTCCACACCACCAGGGGCACTGCTACTCCCCCGCAACACCAGATGGCAGCGGGGAGTTCTGTTGCTTTAACATCAACCTGTTAATTGGCTGATTTGGTTCAGCTGTATGCTGCTTTACAAAAGGACTGTTTGTTTCAGGGCTCAGTTTTCAGGCTTGATTAGCTTTGTTTTGTGACCCTTCTGGATGTTTTTCTTAGACTTTTGGACTCTCTTGATTATCACCTTAATGATTTGTAGCTTGGATTGTTACATTTTTGTTGGCAACTGAAAATCTTTATTTAAGAAGACGTAATGTTCTTTCTCTGAGTCCAAGCCAAGCAACACTAGAGACGCAGGAGGAAACAGTTCTGCAGTAAACAACTCTAGAGCCAAAAACAATCAAACGAAAGGTTATTAAACAAAAGAATAATCAATGCAGGCCATAAAAGTTCTTTACAAATTCAAGCATACACTGAAGAAACATTTATATGTGCCTCAACTCACAATTAAGAAAAGCAAGTGGTGGATTTCGGAGAAGTGAAGCGGCTGATGAGATTTTAGTTTGAGATTGGAATCAAAACATGTTAATGAGCTCCCTGCGGGTGATCCCTACGAATGAGCCTCGCTTCTTCTGAATAAAGCCTTGCTAAAATTGTCCACCTCAGTGATCGCAGTAAACATCTGAATGCTTAGCTTCCAGTGCTATTATTGAGGAACAACAATAATTACAATTTTACCACTATAAATGTTTCTGAAATACGCCAGCTAAATTGGATTGTTTGTGAGTTTGGTTGGAAGTATGATTACTGCTTGCTCTTAATTATCATGAGGAAGTTTTAGGAGTCTGTCTATGAGAAATGCTCATCGTCTGCACACACTATTATTCCTAATTAAGCTCGAGGGGGTCTGCTGGAGCTCATCCTAACTCTCGGACGTCAGAAGTGAGGTGCAGAGTTTCACTGGGTCACCAGACATACACAGAGCAGAGACAAACACACTTCCGCTCCTGTGGGAAATTAAGTGCCTAATTGAAGTGAGAAAAGCACATGCAACTCAAACTTTTAAATGGCCTGACCAGAATTCAGAGAACCATCTCAGGGGACGGTCCAAAACCCTGGGCATTGACTCTCAGCACATCCGAAGAGATTTGAAGTCTCTAACACGCTTCGTCCGACAACTCGCCTCGATCGAAAACTCTTGGTGACGTTGGAACACACCATATCTGACCGAAGGAGTGGTGCCAATATTCGATCCGAGACATATCAGATCAGTTTTTACGAGGAGTACGACTAATGAAAGCTACTCTTTTGATGATGTGAGTGGGACATAGAACAGGAAAGAAATGTCTCTCATTTCTCCAGATTTTTGTCAAACAGCTCACAATGATCCGCCATCCACAGAATAAACCGCCCAACATTCAGGATTTTTTTCTGTGTTCTTTGATTTCTTCTTTGATGTCTTCTTTCCTGTTTCCACTGGTGGTGCGGTGAGCATTGGTTGTACCACAAATGCCATCTTCAGGCAGGGAGCTTCATTGCATCAATATTTCCTTGACCCAGACGAAGAGCTCCCTGCTAAGAAGAATTGTGCTGATCTCAATTCGGATCGGTGTGTAGAGAACTGATGCTCAATTCTGATTTGAAGCCATTATCAGCTTTTTTTCCATTTTCAAACTTTTTAAAATGCGACCCGTATCTGATCCATGTGCCAAAGCAACCTGCATGAAGTCTGTAGTGCGATGTGGAGAGATGGAGCACGTGAACCATGCTAATGATGGCTCTTCATTGTGAGCTAATTCTAAGGTGGAGAAGGAGAACAAGAGTATTTTACTCCTCCTTATTCAACATTCCGTACTCTTCCTCTTGCTCTTCCCTCGTCAAACTGCTGAGAACGTCATTTGTTTAACGACGTTCAGTTTGGAATTCATCAGAAAATCTGATTTGTTTACAGGACACATTTGCTCAAATCTGATTTCTTTCTACATAAACCTCATTCTGATCTTAAAGTGCTATAGGTTGTGTGACATATTTTAAAGGCAGTAGTTCAGGATGTCCCTGAGCAGAACTGCAGCATGCAGCACAATTCAATCCTGACTATGAATAGAAGGAATTAAAGGTCATATCAATAGATATTGATCAGCAACAACTGTTCGCTCGAAACTCATAAACTATTCAATCTCTTGCAAAGTCGCATATTGAAAATCTCAAGGGCTGTTTACAATAGTGACAAAAGTGTTTCATTAACAGACTCCAAGCGTAAAACAGAGAAGTTTGTACTCTTATGAGTAAACCTTGAAATGGAAAGGAGTAAAGCCGTGAGTTTCTCTCTCTGTTAACATGCAGGTGATTGTGAAACGTTCGCTGGTTTACGAGCTGAAAGTTGATTGCTTATATGTTTTATTACAATGTTTGTTTTGTTGTACATCTGAAGTTCTCTGTACACTTGAAGCTATTAGCTTTTTTATTAAAAAACATTGAAGAGAGCTCTGCACACGGGTTAATATTGTAACGGCTCTGGCCAAAGCCTGAATGTTCTCCCTCCTCCAGGTGTTTCACCTCGAGAAAAGTCCATGAATGTCACAGTGGATAATTGGTGTGACCTCATGCCAGGCATTAGACAAAACTACCCACAGTGAGGGACAAAATCCACTGAAAAGTGCATTCGGAAAACCGTTTTGAATTTCTATGTGTGAAATAAACGTTTGATCCCCTTGATGTGGAAACTGTTGCTTGCTACACAATGTGTCTTTGACATATAGCTGTCTTTTTATAGCTCAGGTTATTAGCCTCGTACCCTATTTTTCAGATGGCACACTCAGTCATATAACAATAAGTCAAACTTGAGGATTCCAGGGTTCGTGTAAGATCACCTGCAACTGATGGCCTTGAGTTTGAAAGAGTTTTGAAAGGTTCATTTTGTTATGTTCCTCACAATTTCCTGTTTATTATTAAGCTGAGTGAATAAATAAGTGTGCATTTCAAATATACACAGTATTGCTCTCAGGGTGTTTGTCGTTTTCAACCCTCGATTTCATTCGGGGAAAGAGGCTTAGGGTGAAGGGAGGGTTCTGCCCAAACGTTGTTTCATCCTCTAGGAGAGGGCAGTTTGAATATACTCTTTCATTTTCTATATGAAGACGTACTGATTTCCAGTGTGCCTGATGGTAAAAAAGTGCTTTTTTGTTTGTCTGCTACCTGGCCACTATAGTTCAGATGAACTTTCAGCATAAATTCATGCTCAATTAACCACATTTTTGAAAAAATGTTATTTGAAGTGGAAACACTTCTTTTTTCACGTGAAAACAATAACGAAAATTAAACTCTACTACAATATAACATGTGCTGTAAGAGAAAAAAACCCAGCCATAAATGTCTAAACCCCTGGCAACAAAAGCGAGTGCACCCATGAGAGGAAATGGCACGAGTAGCCATTGCCCCTCTTTGGTGTCATGTGACTCCCTAACATTTACCTCCCTGATCCAGGTGTGGGAGGAGATCCTTTAAAAGAGCGTCTGTCGTGTTGGAGGAGCACACGCAGGCATCACTTTGAAGTGTCTTGAGGAATTAAAAAAAAAAGTTTGGATCAGCCTGTGATCTGAGATCAAAGATTTGTGCTTTAAGAGTTCCTTAAATCTTTTTACCTAGTGTATTTTCTCTTGGTGGATATTTTTATGTCCCAAAAATATTATTTCAATAGACGCAGATCCCTTCATCACTTCATAAAAAATGAAGAAATGTTGGTGCATGATTGACAATTAAAAACCGACCAATCTGTGATTAATCTGTCTATCATCCACTCTTTTCATTTAATTAATCACTTTTTTGTTCCTATTAAAAGTGAAAATTGTTGAACGTAGCATAACGAAGCCTCTGAGGAGAACATATTATATATCATTTTAAAATAATGTTTCTTTGTGTGTGTATATATATATATATATATATTTAAATAAGAGGACCATGTTGCATCTAGTGTTATAATGTCTATGCTGATCATAAGAAAAACAAAAAGTACTGCAAGCTGTGAATCGTTTTTTTTTTTTTTTTCATTTTGATTAAATTGTTTTTTAATCTGCTTTGATTTAAAAGTGTATATAGCTGTATGTTTGAAATGGCATTTCACATGAACGGATGTGTGGCATCATTACACGTGTCCATGTTAATCCCTGCATTTGTGAAAACAAATCATTTTGAGAGCTGCACATTTGTCAAGGACAGGTTTCCAGATGTCTGTTCAGTGCATTGTTTCCCAGGAAGCGCTGGAGACTCTGTCTGTGTAGGTGTATCTTGATCTCCACCTGCCTCATAATCCATAATGATATCTGCTACTGTGTCAGTGCCTCATGTTTAGCCCAGAATGTGTTCGAGTCTGAGAGTAGCTTGAGCTTCTGCAGCAAATCTCATTGTGTGTTTTTAATTTGAAAAGAATTTGATATCACCGCTGATTCTGTTCGATACTAATACAACAATTCTTTAAAACCTTAGTTACTCAAGACCAGACATGTCTAATCACTAGCCACATCTGACCTCCAGTTTCTGAAGGAACTCTGGTAGGTTGTTCCGATCTTGGAGCCCCAGATGGTCTGTGGATACAGCTTTCTCTCATCCTTCACTCTCTTCATGAATCCCAGATACACTTGATGAGTGCTGAGATGGGGACTCTGTGGGGACGGATATGTAACTGCCTGTATTTTGCAGCATTTATAACATAATTAAACCGGAATTGTAGCCCCACAGGGTGAAGGAACCTCCACCATGCTGCACCGTGGCCTGCAGACACTCATTATTGTACCGCTCTCCAGTCCTTTGAAACAAACTGTTTGTGCTACAGACAAATATTTTAGTTTGCGACTCATCAGTCCACAGCACCTGCTGCCATTTTCATGCTCCCAGTTGTTATTTTTCTGTGCATTCTTGACTCGCTTGGCCCCGATCCCATGATTTTTGTCTGGTACTCTTCCATTAAGACCACTTCAGGCCAGACTTCTCCAGACAGCCGGGTGTTGTACACGGGTTCTAATGGTTTCTGCTAGTTGTGAGCTGACGGCACTGATGGACATCTCAGTTTTAAGTCAAATTTAAATAGCAGAACCCACACTTACAATTCCAAAGGTAAATACACTTGATGCGTATTGTCTACTATCGAATGTTTCCTGTTATTTTGTGCATCTTAAAAACAGCTTGAGCAGCTCATCTTGAAACCGCAGTCTGCTTTGAGAGCTTTGTCTGGCAGAGTCCTTGTTGCTGTAGTAGAACTACCCTGCGTCTTGTTGCTCCTCTTCCCATGACAAGAAACTCTCTTCCTCAAGCTCACTTTGGAAGCAGAGATTCTCACTCAGTTTCAAGCCTCCTGTGCAGCTGTTTCAGTTTATGACTAGGTTTAAATCGACATGTGACCAGGATGCTCATTAATAAATGGTTGAAATTATTGTTGGATCGAACACATTTAGGTGGATGAAACAATGATGAGAATTAGCCTTTATTTAAAAAAAAAAAGTGGATTATCCCTTTAAAAAGCATATTTCATCTTTGAATTTACTGAGCCAATCACAATAAAGCAATAATTAGGCCTGAATCTATTTCTGACATGCAGCTCAAATCTCATTAAGTGCTTGAAAGGACCAGAAATCTCAGCAGATACAAGCGCATTTCTTCTTGATCATGTGTTTGATGTAAAAAACAAATTGATGTCTCCATAAGACGAGAACAGGTCGGACTTGAAACCATGAACCCTTTAAAGTGAATCCTCCTCCTGTTAGATGAAATGAATTATAAATAGACTGAGCATTCATCATCACACGTCTAAAAACTTCAAACAGACGATTAGCCAATGGTGTGCTCCAAAAGAGGAAACTCCAGGTTTCATTGTTTTAATTACTGGAGGAAAGATTCCATCCCAGCGATCAGAGCTTCAGCTTCCCTCAGCCACACGTGGCATCCCTCAAGCCCTAATTACAGTCAGAAGCGTTTCGTTGCGCGTACCTGCAGTCAATCAAAGGTTTCCTGCTCGTTTTTTGAGCTTTCCATGCTGGAGGTGTGTTCATTTTTTCCTTATTTTTCCTTGGAGAAATCACGGTTAAAATCCACTGTGAAGTGAAGAGATTTGATGACAGGAGACAGATATTTTTTTTTAAATTTGGTGTAGATGCCAGTGCTGAGTGATGCAGATGTAGATATTGTTAAAATAAAATCTCTTATTAAACTCTTATAACGAACATATTTCTGCTTGCTTTGTATCACTGTAAATAAAGCAATATCTATATAATATCTGCATGAAGGAAAGGTAATCCTCAGAATATTGGCATGACGGATAAAACTTTTAAGTTGTGTGAAGTCTATTGTTATCTGCCATTTTTTGATTTGTGAACATTTCAGCTTAGGAAACCTAAATTACGCAGCGATCTAGCTTCTTATAATTAGTAAATCTTTATATTTTACTTCAAGAAAAATAAAAACGTCCTGAAATACCCCTCACACTGTTAGAGATCTTTTAAATTTGGATGTTTGGGGCTTGTTTATTCTCAGACGTGCATGTAAATGGAAGAAGTCTCTGCAGCTTTACGTCTTACTTTGATAATGGATGAAAGCTCCAGCAGACCCGAAAAGACCTGTCACTTCGAGCCGGATCTGATATAGCAGCTTCACAAGACTTTCCAGAACTGCTCTATTTCGAGAGACTGGGAAACTTGAACTCTGCTGATTTCCCCATCCGAGAGGTGTGCCATAGAATGACGCTGGGATTTAGTTTGATGTAGACCCCAGCGCATGTCTTTGCTGCAGGAAAATGTCTGTTCACATTTCTTTTTCTTTTGGTTTGTGTAGCTGAAGAGCTACAGAGTTTAGCGTTAGGTAATGAGTTTAAACTTACATTGGTTCTGTGTTTAATAATCAACACCACATCTCTTTAGATGAATAATTAAAAGAATTAGATTTGCTAATCACCTGAATGAACTCACATTTTCTCAATCACAATATTTTAGCAAGTTTAATTTAAAAGTACGTTTTATTTAAAAATGTAATTAGCTCAAAAAAATATCATCAAGTTTTTAAATACTACAGGCATCTTAAAAGTTTGTGAATCATTTATACTAAAGTAAAATTACACATTGACTCTGCAACCTGGGCGGCACGGTGGCCCTGTGGCCTTCCAGTTAGAAGGTTGTCGGTTCAAGGCTCGCCTGGAAGGAGTTTGTATGTTCTCCCCGTGCTCGTGTGAGTTTCTTCCTACTCCAGAGGAATCCCAAAAACATGCGTTAGGTTCATTGAATAATCTAAATTCCCCTTAGGTGTGAATGTGTGTGTTGCCCTGTGATAGACTGGCTCCCTGTCCAGGGTGTACCCCTGCCTCTCTCCCAATAAGCGCTGGAGATAGGCACCGGCATACCACGTGACCTATAAAAAACGGAATAAACGGGTTGGAAGATAAATGAATGACTCTGCACTCTGATGAAAAACTGCATTTCTTTCTGAAACTTTCGCATTGAACGTCTTTTCAAGTCTTCTTTCAAAATGACGTGATTCCAGAGAAAGAACGGAATCCTTGAACCGTGTAAATGTCGTATCGTATTCAGGCCGTAGAGTCAGGGAATGAAGCTGGCACCTTCACTTGGAATTGAAACTGGGCTTTTGGCACAATCATAATCACTGAGGAGCCAAATGAATCTCATCCTCCAGGACTGGAGAGCTTTAGCTCCTCTTCCTAACTGAACGGGGCTCTGTTGTGAAGCTAACATGCAAAAATATAAAAATCCATCATCGTAGTGTAATACTTCCAACGATTCGCTGCTCACAGTATTTAAGATTTGTAACTTTGATAATCTTGATGGCACTATTTTATTTAATTACGTTGCATTTCATTAAGTTGCAGTGTTATTTCTTCACTAAACTATTTGGAATCTTTCACTGTTCGGTGGCACACTGCAGATAAACGAGGTTCAAATCCTTTGGCAATTCCATCACATGACTCCGGTCGTTTGGTTTAATCACTTAATTTATTTATCGCAGATGGATCTAAATCCAAAACAAACAGAATGTTCCAAACCTTTTACTGGGCTAAATTGTCAAATGGATATTTGTATAGTAATGTGTTCTTACAGGAAGGTTAATGAGGTTGCTGGGCGAATATGACACCCTGACAGCATTTAGCAGAAAGCCCATACAAACCAGTACCACAGTAACCGCTGCACTGCCTGCATTGTTTAGGTAATCACTAAAACTGCTGTGAAATGCCACCAGAGCATAATTTATTAGCTTCACTTTCTTTATATTTTAGGCAAAACATGCCCTGCACCACAGCAGAATGTGTCACTGAACAAAACAGACTTTTGTGTGTTCTCACCGTTCACCGCTGCACCAAATTTCCTTGACCGAACACTGTACCTACAATCTACACACCTTGAAACCCCAGTTGGCTTTGTTTGGGTGAGAAACTACCTTGTGTACCTTGCTGTTCCTTGCCCATTTTACACCTCCCACACAGCTGTTTCTTTTTAAGTTCATGACTGGGGAATGACTCTGCGAATTGCAACAGTTTCTAAAGACGGAGGAGGGAACTGAACTAGTTCTGTACACATTTCTTTCCTAAAACACAAGGTTTAGAGAAATATGACGTTCTCTAAAAACAAACAGCTCTTGGCGTTGTATTCTCAGAGAACCTGAAAGTCATCGAGGTCTCGGTAGAACGAGGAGCGAGGTAAGTGAGCTGGAGATCTGTGTTGAGGGAGTATAACATCCAATAGAGACACAGAGAAGGAGAGATCTGTTCAGGGGGGGTCAGGTGGTGTGAACTGTAGGTCTGCCATCTCCGCTACTCTGGCTACTCGGGATTGGTTGTCAGACTCATTGAGCTGACTGGATGCAGGTAAGTTCACTGACGTGAGATTGGTGACTGTCTGGACAATAGTTTGAAGCAAAATATTGTTTCCTTTTTTTCACTCACATTTTGTTTATTTACAAAAATTTAAATAAAAAATCTTTATTTATCATTCTGAAAGCATTCAGTCTTTTTGACACCCGCTTAATTTTTTGCTTAATTACATTTTAAGTCATTTTGTTTGAGCAAATTTTCTTGTGAGTCTATAACAAACAGTAGCCTCTCTTTTCTCATAGGGGGTGGTGATTAAAACCAATAGCTGTTGATTTAGCTCTTCATGTTTAAAACACATGGTATGGAAATATTTTTAATTGCTTGCTATTTATTATCCGACAACTGAGTGTCTTTCTCGGTTTGACAAGCTGCAGCTTTCAGCTTCAGGGAGTGTGTCGTCGTAAAACACATGAGGCAATTTCCTTCTTCGCCATCAAGCTTGGTATATCCCAGCTCTGTACGAAACCAAGAGCTGCCAAGTTTGATTTATAACACGTTAGATACGCAGTGTCACATAAGCATATGGTTCCGTCAGCAGGCCCGTCGAGCTCAAGACAAAAGTCCATTTCTGGCTGGTGAGTTCTGCATGATATGGATGGCTTTTTGGCAGAGCTGCAGCAGAATGTCCCTCAGTGACATTGGCAGAAGTCCACCGTGCTTCAATAATTCACATTCCACTCTAGACATTGCCATTTCATTTCGGGAGATGAAATTAATTATGTTTAAAAGTAAAAAGGGTTTAGAAGTAGTCAAGAGGAAAGCTAAAATGATGAGGGGAATGTACGGAGGGTTAGAAGCTAGAAATGTGACAGTAAGGCGGAAAGATGGCAGATTTGAAAAGCTCCAGAGGAATAAAGGTGGGAGATATGGACAATCACTGACAGGTATCTTTTAAATGCCATGAAAAGGTTAGCCGCAAAGATTTAGTCGCTTTTGCTCTTTATCTCTCCGAGGAAGAAACCATACAAGGTTCAGATGATTAGAATTATATTTTCTAAACCAACAAAGGGATCGTAATCGGCATCGCTAAAGTGATCACAAAGTGCTTGACATCGGATTTTCTTTCCTTAAAAGATGGATTGAGATTTTTCAGTTTTAAAGTATTTCTTGAGTTGTGCAGCACACTGCTTCTTAACTAGTGTCAAAAAGACATGAATGCCTCACTACAACATCTCTAGATATGGACCGCACTCTTGGACCAGGTCTTGTGTATTTAAAAAGGGTTTATGGTGTAACCGTGGAACTGAAAGGTAATCGATCAGTTTATTTAAAACCTCTTTTCAGTAATTCTGTCCCATAGGTTGTGATCACCATGCCGACAAGAACAAAAAGGCCATGTTAGCACTGATATCCTCAGACAGCTTTAAAAGTAAGTTTATGGTTGTGCAAAAGACCATCACTTACACCCTCCATAAGGAGAAAAAAATCAGGTAATTGTAAAAGAAGCTGATGCCCACAGAGAAATGTGGCTGGAAAAGTGTCAGGGATGAGAACAGCCTGGAGAGGATCATCAAACAAGGGATCGATTGAGCATCAAGAACCAGCACCACAGACATCTGCAAAACATGGAGCTGGGATCCTGTGCTGGGATCAGGAGAAACAGTACTGGCCTGTTCTGAGTACTCCTCTGTTCAGTAAAACAGAAATTTTCATCAAGGACACAGAGTCTGGAGGTAGAGCAGAGAGCAGTGTGAAGTTTCCACAGTCAGTGATTGTTTGGGAGTAATGGCATCTGCTGGTGCGGGTCCACTATCTTTTATCAAGTCCACGGTCAACAATTGCAGTGTCTACCAGTCTTGTTCCCCTCTCCCAAGAAGCTTTTGGGAGATGATGGTCATTTTCCAGCAGGATCTGCACCTGGTTTATTAACCATGGGATAACTGTAGATGATTAACCGACAATTCCGCCTGATGTTAGGAAAGCCAGAGTTGAACCCAGATGCATGTCAGTCTTTTTATTTACAGAATTACTAAGAAAAAGGAAAAACTAAAGGAGAAAGCGCCAAAACACAAACAACAATATGGGTAACCTAGGCAAGTAGTACCGGGTGAAAATTCTTGGAGGTCACATCTAAGGGTCAATAGCCAGGGGCACCGGTTAGCAGGAGAAAATCCTTAAACCTCTTAACAAGAGTGGATCAGAAAGAACAGGAAGTCAGAAGGTAAGTGGAGAGAAATGTTTTGATGATTCACTCTTTTTGGAGTAACAGTGGTCTCCTGATGCACTTCGGGTTAGAAGTGGGGGTACACCCTGGACAAGCCGCCGGACCATCACAGGGCAGCACACACACGTTCACCCCAAAGGGGAATGTAGCTTATTCAATTAAACTGACACTTGTTTTGGGGATTTTCGGGGAAACGCAACCTCAAGCCTCGACCAGCAACCTTCTAACTGAAAGACCACAATGCTACCCACTACGTCACTGTGCCGCCTCCTATTATTAAATAAAAAGTTAAAAGTTTGCAACACATTTTTCCCTCAATATTCCCTCAATATGCATTGACACATTCCAGAATGTCCATCTACAATCTCCAACTACAAAAACAAAGCATTTGACCTTCTGAAGGCCTCACCCTGGCAGTTCTCCTTCCATACGACCAAAAATAAACAGTGCAAGCAATGTTCCTCCACGGCGATAAATCATCCAGGGTTGAGCTATTGGAGTGATTTAGTGGCAACCACGATGATATAAGACAGCCTGGGAGAGGACCCTGGGAAGCCTGAGATGCAAGAGCCCGTAAGTGTGGGTGCAAGTGTCTGATAGCGCTCCGCAGGAACACATGGAAAATGCTAAAGGCTTGCACATCAATCATGCATGGATTAGTTAATCAATCTCGCAGCCTCCCGTATGGGCAGCGATGCAGTAGTGAAAAGAGTCCCAGCCAAGATCTGACAGCAGGATACATCGTGAGGAGAAATAGAGGAGGCTCAGGAGGTTGACGCATTCTGGCTGCACCAGAAAAACCTTCAGTTAGTTACAAACAGGACGCATGAAACTCTCAGAGAAAGGTTTTGCGACACCAGTAATTTGTAAAAGGTACATTTAATGAATCCCGAGTATTCCAGGGTTTGAGAAATGCATCCTCTGTCCGGAGGAGATAGAAGAGATCTGGATTATGGTTTGGCTGATGGTGCAAGCTCAATATCACCGTAGCTGCTCTTCGCCAGACTTTACATAGGCACACTCAGATGTGATTTATGCTTTGAACAGTTTCATTAATTCAAACTCAATTCTAACTTAATTTCTCAGCAGTTCTTTTTCCAAAGTTGGAAAAAAGTTTTTCTTTAACAAAGACCAATTTGGATGAAAAGGATAGACACTTAATCCAAACGATTAGCATCTGTTTAATTATGCATCTACCGGCACGTCCGGTGACCACAGAGGTCTCTGCAAATTGCTGATGAATGATGAGGAGATCTTCTGAAATGAGCCATCCATCAGATCTGTGACAGCTAAGTTATCATCTAAATTAGGTTAGAGGTAATGACTTTGGATGAGGAACCACATGTAAAACGCTCGTTCCGTTTCCGCAGCCGTGGTGTTTGCACAAGAACAATTGTTCTGGAAATGGCAGTCCATTAAGAAGGTAAAGGCCACTATTTTCCAGTCAGTGCTTGTGTTCTAATGTACAAGCTTCATGATTTAAAGCAAGAGCGAGGTAGCCAAACATGAGGAAATGTTAGTTGCTTGACTGCCTTCAGCGTCTGTTGCTTTTTATAGACTTTTGATGGTGTGACTCAAGAGCTAGTTAGTCAGCCGGTTCAAGGAACACTCTGTGTTCTTATCACAACAGTAATTATGAATCCAACGGTGCTAAGCGATCGTGACTCCTACTGCTCTGGTGATCTAATAAACTTAGCTTTTGACACTCATTAAATCGAGCTTGTCTAAAGTGGGTTGTCTAAGTTCATTATGGGACATATTCTTCAACCAAGCCCTCAGTCCTCCCCGTTTCAACAGAGAGCGGGACAGTTACTCAAAGGTCACTGCACAACAAAGAATAGACAGAGTAACTAGATGCTCCGTGCAGAGGCGCTGATTCTTGATGTGGACTCATTTACAGGTTAAGAATGAATAGAAGAGTGTGATTCTGCTGAGGGATTGGTGGCTCTCCAATGATTCATTCACTCCAACGATTCTTTAATACATCTTGACATGAATGAATCAGCTCCGGGAGCAACTGAATCATTTGCATGTATGCCTGATGCAACTCTCACAAAAGAAGACTTGTGCCTGGGACTGACGGGCGGAGATGGATGGAACAAAAGGTACAGGAAGTGAAGAAGAGTTTATTAATGATGCAAACAAACAGAAAGCAATCCACTCAGGGGAACATGAACACAAAGGGCAACACGTGGAGGAGTGATGAGGATGAGAAAATGGGGAGTGGGCCAAAAGGTGAAGGAGATCACCTGAAGGTCATTTCTGAAAACACTTGGCTTGGAAAATGGTTCAAGCCCTCTGGTGGAGGGATGGGCCGTACATGTGGCACAACGGTGTGATGAGGAGGGGAAGCTTAGATGCACACTGCGAGGGATGGGATAAAGGCAGGTTCTATCGCCAATCACTTTGGTCACACTATGAGAATTCCATTGGCTTGAAAGACAACACATCTAACAATGTAACACCGAAAGTTCCTGCAACAAAACGTTCAGCTAGGAGGAATTTGACCTGCGACAGTGTATCAACAGCTGCCAGATTGGAGAGGTCATATGCATGAGCTTTGTGATGACTCAATTTGAAGCAAATGTCTATTTTAAGGACGTCAGTCTTGCTTTCAAGTTGATTAGAGAACTCATTGCCTCATCCATCTAACTCACATTAGATAGATGCTACATTTGGAAGCAATTTTTTCATGAAAGATATTCAAAGATCAGCATCACCAAAATGATCCCATCACTAAGTTCTGCTCCACAATCATGACACAACAGAATTCTCCTCAAATTGCCTCTGAATTAAACAACAGCGTGATATAAAACGCATACAATGTGACTCTTAAAGAAGGATACTTTAGGGATTTTTGCTTGTGTAGATGCAGGAATAGACGTTATGAGATGGAACATTAGGGACTTCTCCTGTGAGCTATGGAGGAGCTATAAATAAACAGCTGGGCTGAGCACACTCGCAGGGAATTCAGATTCATCGTAGCAGCAGCGGTATCTCCAACATGTCTGCTACCACAGTGCTTAATATCTCTCACTGCAAGCTTGATATAGGAGTAGAAATAAACACCAACACACCCATCAATGTCTCAGAACCATACACATTAACTGGGAAGGGGGATATGCAGAGGATCGTGGCGATCACATTTCTCTCTGACAAGCCTTTCATAAAGTGTACAGCAAGAGTTGCCTGGCTGCAAAAAGAAATATTGACTCTTGCAAATGGTCTGTCTTTCAGTCAATTTCATAATCATTAGCATCGAGCGAGATCTGAGTATGGAGTACAAAGATAGGGTCAAACAGAGAAAGTTATTAAAGGTCATTGAATATCTCAAGAGATAGCAGACAATATTCAGACGCAGTGAGCAATAACTCATGAATAATTTGAGCAAAGTCGTTTTTTCCACATTTAGACTCGTTTGCATGGAGACTAATTATTGCTGTTTTAGATAGAGCAAAAGAAATTGCTCAACAGCTCCACCTGTGAGTCTGTGAGGGAACATTCTTAAGACTGAATATTTTGTATCTGAACAAGTTAAAATGATGGTGTTCTGTCATCTCTAGGGATCTACCTTGAGCTGGTGGTTTCTTTGGTCTGCAATGACTCTGTTGTGAAGGGAAGTGAAAGTGACATTAGGACCAACTATGGAGTGACCCATACGAGAAATCTGTGCTCTGCATTTCACCCATCCAAGTGCACACACACAGCAGTGACCAATTACCGGGAGCAGGGGGCAGCCATAGCTGTGGCTCCTGGGGAGCTGCGGGGAAACTGGTGACTTGCACAAGGCCACACCAGACTCCCAGTGGAGCTGGGGATTGAACCGGCGTCAATCACCTTATGCACTAGGCCATGACTTGGAAGTTGAAATTGATGAAAGTGAAATTCTGAATTGATTTCAGAGCTGATTGGAAGGGGGTTAGAACCGTTAGACAATGAGGAGCAGGATGATTCAGACGGAGCTTCAGTTGTAAGTAATAGTAGAAATTGAAATAATTTTGGCAAGAATCTATTTTTCACCCATCGGTTCGCCCTTTCACATTCTTCAAAAGGGACAATGGCCTGGAATACAATTTAGTGCTTGCATTGGCTTTCTCCTGCTAGATTTTGCTTTTAATGGCTCTTTACGAGCGTTTTATGTCTTTTGTTTCATGCTAATAATTGGGCTAAATATGAGTATTTTTCAACCTCTCTGTGTCTCTTCAGGAACTCATAGTTTGTAAGGTTTTGAAATGCTTATAAAACGACCAAAGCATAAAGGAGAAAATCTAGTGGATCACAACTTGCATTAAAAAAGAGCTCAGTAATTGTGACTTTTGTAATTTATATTTTTAATAATTGAAATGAAAACAATGCAAACAGTAGGCGCTCTTGGTGTCAGGAGCCTGAAAGGAATTGAATTATGCCAGACAAAATCTGATTAGGAAGATTTAAATTTTCTATTCAAATTAGCTGACAGATGGTGCCGTTGATTTTGCTTCTAGATTTACACTTGAGAGAGAGAGAGAGGGGGGGGGGTGCAGGTTTAAAAATATTCATAATCAGCGAAACTCTTTCAAACCATTGCAGTCTCGACTACAGTTCACTAGAAAAAGCAAAAGCAATCATCCGGGTCATCGACAGAAACCAAAGCATCTTCCACAGATCATCTGCTTTTGAAAAACTCAATATTATCTCTGTTTCCTCAACAGTCTCTTGGTTTCATTAGAGTTCTGAACAGTCGGAGAGCTCTATGCACGTCTATGCACAGATTCCACATCACCACTTTGGCTTGTGTTGTCATACAGTTTGCAATAAAACATTGTTCCTTTATTATTCCTTTTACACAAGCGCAGCCCATAATGAACTCTAATGAAAAATGCAGCAGGAGAAAGAGTGAGTATGTTCCTCAAACACCTTTCATATATGTGTGTATTGCTAATACTGAGCATTAGAATCAGCTCCAAGTCCAAATGTGCTCCAGCTGGATTTATGGGAGGATAAATAAGTAAAAAAAAACCCTCAGTAATATGTTTCCTATCCACAAGTACAAAAGTAAATCTGAGTACATAAATATTCATGAATAAAACACCATTCACAATGTTTTCAAGAGTCACAAGTTGGTTTTGATTCATCTCTTCAGCATTTGTTGATGTTGTCCTGAGCTTTTGAGAATGTGCTGCAAAGCGCTGCATGTTTTGATAGTGATCTCTTATCAAGAGATATGTGAGCTCCGCCTACAGCCTTCTAAGCCAATCAGACAGCACCGGATGGACCAATCCCAGCAGTTATTACATGCATGGTTCAATTCCCAACTCCGCTGTCTTTCCCATCCTGTCCCACTATCTCCTGATTAAAGTCCTGTCAACAAAATAATAAAGATAATGGTAAAAAAACTATGAAAAAAGTGCAGGTGCCTGCAGACAAGTTAAGCCCCACCCACTGAAAGTGCAGACCCACTTATTGAATGTGTCCCTTGAACGTTTAATCATTGTGTCATTTTTATGCTAAACATGGTTGGGGTTCGGGAGTACAACCAATGAGATGCGATGTAGGCGGGGCTCCATGTTCGGTGGGTGGGGCTTAAACTTGTCTGGAGTCTCCAAACAGGGGCATCTTGATCTCGCTCCAAGTAGAATTTGCAATTTGATGCGCTATTTATAGAAAACTGTGACGTAATTTAAAATCATTAAAGTTGTCCAAAAGTGTTTCCATAGAATTGAATTCTGTGATAATGCAGTTTAAAACATAAAATCTGAAATAATTGTTTCCTGAAAAAAGAGACTGCCACGTGGAAAGTCGTGTGTTTAAATTAAAGAATTGCTGAGAGAACGTAAACACTGCAGAACGTGTTTCAGACTCTGTGGGTGCTGCTGGTCTTGGCTGGCAGGATAAATGGCAGCTATCATCAGGTGAATAATGGCCCATTGCTAATTTAAGCAATTACTGTGACCTTTAAGCAAAAGCATATCCAGCATTACAATAAGATGCCAATTAGTTTAATAGGCAATCGTTCCAAATCAAACATGACACGAGGAAAGTAAAACTGTTAAAAATGAAATGTCACGAAGCCTACATTGACATCATTTGTTTTATGGCTGAAGCTATGCATTAGTGGGTGAAATGCTAAACTTACATTTCTTCACTTGTCAGAAGATGTCATTTCACAATCGAGGTTGCTGTGGATTTCAGATAATAAAAGAGGTTGGTGGCAAAAGTTAATCACGCTGTAAAATTACATGCCAGCGACTGTCTGTCCGGCCATTTTCTTTACCGGTTACACCTGGCGAGGGTCCCATTCTGCTGCTGCCTACATTCTCTAGCTTGCAGTCTGAACGTAGCCGTATACATAAAAGGTGGTCTTTGATGATGTACTGAGGATGGTTCCCTAACTTTCTCGTGTATCGATGAAGGTCCCTGCATTCAGTTAACCAAAGCAATCACTCGCAGAAAATATAAACAAAGTTTTCACAAAGGCAGAGCAATTCAAAACTCATTCAAATATGTGTAGGAGATTCACGACTGCAGCTGGAGTTAATGCTTCAAGGACCACCAACCACAGGTGTTTGTGTTCTTTGTGTCGAGCCTCTCTTGAACAAGATTCAGCATCTCATCTGGGCTAAAGTCCTTGACTGCTGCAGAGTGCTCCAAAGTGATTTCCCTTGATAAAAGTAAATTTAGAGTTTCTTCTGGAAATCAAGGTCCCAGAGTATGGAGGAAGAGAGTATCCTTCCTGGAGGCACAGAATCCATGTTGCTTGAGATCCAGTTTGCACAGTCAGTGATGGTTTTGGGTGCCGTGGCTTTTACTGGTGATGGTCCACTGTGTTTTCTGAAGTCCTAGATCAAGAAATCGTAGAGCACTTGATGCTTCCTGCTACTGATGAACTTATTTTATAACAGCTCTCGGCACCTTCCCACACATCCAGAGCTACCAGCCCCTGGTTAAGGAGCATAGATGCAGAAGAACCGAAGGCAGAACACCTGAACAGTGCCACAGACTGTTGCGGAGTGCTGCGCAGACTTGCATCATCAAATATCGACATAATTGTTCTTAAAAATAATAGAAAGTACATGATCTCCTTTTAAATACTTTCTCTTGAAGGCAAAATTTGAAAACAGACCTAAACTTGACTCTCTTTCTCGCATACATTTCACATGTGCCATTATTGTTCACTCTTGTGTTTTCAGCTTATTGTGTTTGAGTCCCTCATTTCACATCTGGCAGGGCCAACAGAACAATGTGCTTCATCTAGCTTTGTTAGGGGGCAAATGAAAAGAGTTCCACCCCGGTTCCAGCTCACACAGAAGCTTCAAAGACCATTTTAGGGAAATTATAAGTGTATTCCATCCCAGTTTCTGAACCCTGGGCTTTTGTGGAGAGGAGACAGCGACTTTTCATCTTGGCCACATAATGACTTTCAGCCAAGCCAAAGCAAATGAGCAGGGAAAGAAAAAAGAGAGCGGAAGAGATGAGATTTAATGCGTAAGGTTGAGGAGGACTGCCACGAGGATATGACGGGTCATTGATCATGGCTGAGTTCCGAGATAGGAAGCTGCTCTCAGGAGACGGAGCTAAATAAACATTTTCCGGGAGGAGAGTGGTTAAAATCTGCTGTTTCACACCAGATGGGTGCTGTGAGTGGCACTGGAGGGGGATAGAGTTACCACTTCACTGATGAGAGACAGAGCAGAGAGCTTGGGAGGCGTCAGATAGCACCGAGATGAAGGGAGATTGTACATTTGTGTGGAAAGCCAGAAGACGGTTCCAGCTAAACACCTTTGTGGTTTCCTGAGGGGATGTGCATTCTTGTGAAAGGCTTTTGTGAAAGAGAGAGAGAGTGATGGTAGTTGCTGTTCAGCTTTCATGTGTACAGGAAACGGCTATGGATTTGTGAATTGGGAATATTCCAGGGGGATAATGTGGGCTTGTGCTAAGCGCTTTGAATATCTGAAGAATTAAACTGCACATCATTCACAAAGAAGGTTGTTTGGAGCGCAGAACACACCTGCTTAGAAGAACCTGCAATAGTGACAAAATGTCTTAATAAGCACATGTAAATGTAAGCAGGCCGCCTGTAGTTTCACAAACATTGTTCTGAGAGTTTTACAATTTCAAAACTGTTTATCAACATTTGGAAAGATTTTAAATGACCTCCACAGTTACTTCCCTGTATTCCTTTTGAAGCCAAGTCTTGTTTGGGAAGTTGGTGATGCTTGTTGAAGCAGAGGCTGGCAAATGTGGGATAGAAGTGGAGTGCAAATCTTTTTGGTCTGTACACACATCATTTGGGATATTTGGTACTGAAAGGAAGTTGGCTATTTGCAGAAATGGAAAGCACGTGGAAAAAGCTTCCTGATGGCTGTGGTGCAAAAAGGGAAGGAGCTGACTGGACTCCAGAGACAGATGGTCAGTGAAGTGGTCACCGCTGCTGACCCACCAACTGGAGGGCCTGGAAAGTTGGGTACCATCTAATGATATCAGTCCCTGATCTAAGGCCACAGTCGCTCTTGCTATTGACATCCTCAAAACCAACAAAAGTATCTAGATTTGAGACCTGCGGAATTATTCAGTGTAGATGATAGAAATAGATAAACTGACCCCCACAGATACTAACCTTGTATTGTCCCTCTAGTGGACAAGGGACTTGCCCAGGGTGAACCCTGCATTTCGGAACCCTGTGACTTAAAAAGGAAGAAGCAGCCAAAATAAATTCAGAATAAAATAATGAATGATTGAACATACTTATTTTTATTTTGCACTTATGGTTTTTGGCAAATGCATCTTCACAAACGTTCATATTGTAAGAACTATATATAAAAAAAAACTATGATGGCTAAAGCTTGTACACAGCTTTGATGTTTGCTTGTTTAAATATAATATAAACCAATCCCCATGTCTTTATAACTTTCCAAAGCTGAGATATGGCAAATGGTTACCATGCTAAACAGTCTGGTTGCTATGGAGGAGTCAGAGACATCATTTGAGGTACCCCTTGTCACTTTGAGTGAAATATATCAACCTCCATACATGATTTTCCTAAGCGGAGATATTTTACACAGAGATGTTGGTTGCTAGGGTAAATAGTTTGGTTGCTAAGGGGTTGTCAGAGATGTCATTAAAAGGTTATTACTATAATTATCAAACCCCCATTTCTTTATGATATTTCACCCTGAATATATTTTCGTTACATTTATTTTCAATGGACATTGATGGTAAATATTTAACAGCTCCTAGAGCATAGGGTTCAAATATTTTTGCACACACATTCTTCGACAGACTGATAAAGTTTCACAAAGTCTGACCCCAAGTTAAGTAAAAATGAAAATTTCCCAGCATTCTCAGTGATTTCCCAGAATTCCTTGAGTGGTACCAATCTGAAAAGATTTAGCAACTGGATTCAGATCCTTTCTGGTGTTTCTGCAACGTTTGGTTTCTGCAGCTCAAACTGTCTGGGAGGCTTTGACAAGCCAACATAACTAAGATGCTATTGTTTTGCATTTAGAATAAAGACAAAAACACAGTTCCTATTGATCAAAAGTATAATTTGTATAATTTTTGCAAGTCATCGTTATCCCTTTGTTTATATGTAATATCAGATTGTGAATAGCAATCTTTTCTTTATCATCAGCAACTGCTAAAACAACTGAAAGCACGGAATAAACAACATAAAGGTCACCAGTTTGACTTCCAGAGAATGCAAATGCTTATTTGCATGTAAATGTGGCCATTCAGTAAAGCTTTTATCTAAAGTGTCTTGTAAATAAAGCACAGCACAAATCCTTGTACCAACAATGATTTCAATACAAAGCTTGAAACATAAAAAAATGTGTCACTCACGCACAGCTTTGAAATAAAAGCAAAATGCAAGAACATAAATTAAATAGTGCAATCAATAAATAAAGCGGATCTGAAGCACTTTGCATTCATAAAACATTGTTCGGAAGGTTCTTGTGCAAGCCAGCTATGAACAAATGAAAGGAATCAGATGTAAAGAGCAGGAGGAACGAGAATTAAGGGAGAAGGATAAGCATCAGACAATAATGGCAGCAGATATTAAACACCGCAGAGCTGAAGAACAAATGCTTCAGCAGCAAAGACAAACACTGACGATGCGCCGACAAAAGTCTATAAATGTTATTAGACATTCAAGACGTTACTGTGCTGCAACAGGGAAGTAAGCGTAGCACTCACACATCACAAAGTACTATTCACAATGCTTATTGTGCCTCCAAGGACGAGAAGATGAGTGATGCTGCTACCAGTGTCTGATTTAAATTTCTAGCAACATCATGAAATGAATAGGTAAAACACACCTCCGGCCAAATGTTTAATGTTCTGCAGATGCAGTAATTCTGAAGCCAGGCCAACTATTCCTGAAACCTTCAAGAGCTTCTGCCCTTGAGATCTGTTCAGCTTAGCTCTACAAATTAGAGGAAGCAAGCTCTTTGGTCGCGTTAATTTTACTCACAGAAGATCCCTTAAGCTTGCTCCGATCCATCAGTGCTTTAAGTTGCAGAAATACAAAGTGACTTTAGATAATGATAAATAATGAGGTTGAAGCGTTAGAGCTAAAAAGATACAGAAGCAAAATATCTGCTTGAGAATGTGAGAATAAAATCCTCGATGGACTCAGAATGGGTTTATTTTATAAAATATCTGATGAGTTTTAATTATTTTTCAAAGTATCAAATCTATTTGAATCAAATCGATCTATAATATAAGGAGATTGAAATGTAACCCGTGTATCTGCCTATAGAATCAGTCTATCTGCATATAAAACGTGCAACCTTAGAAATATCACAAGCAGCAGAGGACTTTTAACAGAGCCCTGTGGCACCCCAGCAGACATGTAAGCAGTAGTACAAGAGAAATCACTTGTTGGATCGTTGTAATAATTCTATTTTTAGTCTTGGTTTCAAACTTGTTCAGTTCTAATTGACATATCAGAATACCATTGCTGACCTCGAAGGGATCTAATCTGAGACGTGCAGAGACTCACGTAGGCAAAGGACTTTAAAGAGGAAGCAGATTGGGTCGCTCTCATTCGAGCATAGAGTCATCATGAGGGGCACAGTTTGTGATCACAACGGGATAAATAAAACCTCTTTTTACTGTTCAGCTCGGTCTCAGCCTCAGTTCCTCGTAGCTGCATCATGTGAGACAATCATCTGATAAAAGTGAAATCACACTTGAGTTGAAGCGTTTGGTTCCATAACGCTATAAACACCAATTTAAAAATGAAACAAGGGTAATAATTTTCAAAGGTAATAACTATTAGATATTTCCTACTGAACCCATAGAGGAAATTACTATTTAAATCTGAATAAAAGTGCTCACGGACTGAATAAATAGATGACGTCTTGCTCTGAAGATTTTAATCAGTCAGATTATGGTGACGCACTTGTAAAACTCATTCAGACTGCGATTGGAATCCAAGTGAGTGTGGCTGGTTCTTTGGATCAAGTTTTGTTATTTTCATTCCATCCACCACAGACAACCTTATCCCACTCTATCTGTCTCAACCTTTGTGAAGTACGGCTAGTGCTTCGATCTAGAGGAACGAGGAGAGAATGGCCCGACTGTCACAGAAGCTGTCACTCCGGTGATATCTCTAGCCAGCGGGTTCTGATGCAGCCCGTTGAGTCTGGACATCTGGAAGCTCGCCTCGTAGAGCCTGCATCTGAACTGCTCGCAGCAAAAAAAGATTAGATGTTTCTTCAACAACATGTTCCTCACGGTGAACTTCCGAATAAATCTCACCTGTAATCCAGTCTGAGGTCCTTTCATTCATCCAGGGCTCTGTGCATGATTTCATTGAAATGTGTGTCTGTAATTAAGTTTAACCTGATTGGCTGAATTAATTAGCTGCCATATCAGATTTGCTATTCTCAGTCATACATTTGGTGGGTGTAATTACAATAAAAGGCATGATATATTAAAAAATAAAATGAACATATCTGGCTCTCTATTTTTAAGAAAATGTAGTTATTTATTAGCACGGAGCCATCGTTTTAAGTTTCTTACAAGATGAATGAGTTTTACATTTAGCAACTTTTCAAACCCCCTTAATATCTAGAGAATTTTTTTTCTGGTGTTCTCTGAGACTTTTTTTGACTTTGTTCTGGCTCTTCTACCCCTGACTGCAGACGGGTTAAACCCCACCCACTAAAAGTGAAGCCCTGCCCATCTGTTGTCTCATTGGTTTTCCTCTCTCACCCCATTCCTAATCTTAAACCTAACCCTGAGCAATTGAATGTTCTGTGGGTGGGGCTCCATGCTCAGTGGGTGGAGCTTATCCTGTCTGCATTCAGGGGGACTGTTCTGTCTTCGGTTACAGTGCATTCTACTTTTATCTTATTTTATTTAACGTGTGAGTTATTCCCTAGACAGAGAGTCTGTGATGTCACCCATAGGTTTCTGATGGTGGGTTTTTCCAGCCCTAGCTGGTTTGGAAGTGTCTCTATTCAGAATTACCAAAAAAGCCCAAAGTTTGCACAGAGGTGTTCAACCCGTTCTATAGAGAGTGTGCATTGATGTCACTTTCCCATTTATGGAAAAGTGCAGAACCAAAAGATGTTTACACCAATTCCAGATCAGATATTTACCTCCATCTTAGGCTGGTTTAGGAATCCAAGGCTATCTGGCATTAAACATATTTGCCATGAAATATGCAAGACACAAATGCTGGCAAGGACTTGCTCAACCCAATGCTTTTCAAAACTGGATCCTAAGAGTGTCTGAACGCTGTGAAATGCTCATCTATCATTAGCTCATCGCTCCTCCTGGGGATGGGCTCAGCATTAAATCAACCAGACGTATTCTTTGGTACATTTCGGCATGTTCTCTACGAATCTGAGCATGTGCACGAGGGGTTTCTCTGATGTGACGTGCAGAAGTTGTGATCGTTCACGCATCTTTCTTCAAACGTCTTTATTACTTTTTTATCATTGTTCATGTTAATAACATTTTCAGATCATATAGTAAAAGAGATACGAGTTCATTATGAATAATACTGTTTTATTTTTCCTGAATTTGTTTCTGATTATAGAAAATGACGAGTTAGTTTTATCACTCCACATTTACATTTACGTTTGTACTAATGTACTTTTAATAAGGTTGCTCCACAATGATTACCAAGAGACCTTATTATAATCCGTATCACATAATCAAAATGAAAAAGTCATTAGTATGTGCAGAGATGCCTGGCAAAAAAAGAAGTAAAAATCCATTCAACCACTGAAGTATATTAAATACATGTTTGACACACATGCGTGCATGGGAACCAGAAAATATTGGATTTACTGTTCCCTGACGCTTCCAAACGGCATTCTTAGGAATACAAGGAATACCAATACAAGTCATAATTCACTTGGAATCCTCAGAAGGATTTGATCAATGCAAGCTTAAAAAATTAATGAATATGTGCCTTACATTTTATGAAAGATGGATATTATGGAGAAGGCACAACAACTCAAAGCATTGTTTATATGTCAGCATCCCACTCAAGATGCTTAGCTAAATGTCAAGCTAACAATTGTAGCACTCTCCTGTTTTGAGAGAGAGAGAGAGAGAGATGTTTAGCCAACAGTGGCTGCCAACCATTACACCTTATCAGAAGACTGCTATTGATTTGCAAAGTGATGTTTTCAATATCATAGACAACAAAACACGTGCCTTGGGGAGAACCTAAAGGTCAAAATTTGCATCAGACCATTGAGCATTCACCAGGGGATGGGTGGAACGGGTTCTGTGTCGTTTATTCAAGCTGGAATTATCGAGCTGCAGAGATCAGTGGGAAAACAATTTGAACATGTTCGCAGAGCATTTATTTATTTCTTTGTACTACACAGTTAAAAAGGATAAATTATTTTGTGAAAAATCAGATTTACAGAATTATCGTAAAAAATAAGTTACTTGTCGTATAAAACTATACTTAAAATATTTCTACTTAGAGATTTTACAATTTCAACCCGGTCAGGTTTTAGCTGCTAATGTAACCTTTGAAAGGTCCTCAACTGAGGCGACTTGAATGTCCCGTAATCTTATCATTCAATGTGATCATTCGAAGTGACCGATGGAAAGGGAACGTCAAGGTTGCCATAGTAACCCATCAGACCCATTGGCATAGTCTGGAGCGCTCTGTGTAAAACCCAATTAAATCACTTTGCATTAATTAACTTATTCACTTTTGCGAGTTATTGAAAGTTTTAAAGAGAATATGCAAATTTGAGAAACAAATATTTTCCAATAAATTTTAATGATTTAACCAAAGATTTGACAATAATTAAGTGAAATGTAAAGGCATAGGACCACTAGACCATCCAATAATTTTTTAAGATTTAGAAGGAAAATGTTTTTTTTTTGTTCTGATATTTATTAGTCATATTTCAAGAGATTGTAGTTTTCCCTTAACCGCCATAAAATAGGCAAGTATATTGTCTGCATATTGAAATGTTAGTTAAGAGATTGTGTGACATAGATCATCAAGTGAATAATATGCTTTTAATTATTTATTAATTACGCCTAATCATTTTAGATATCTTTACATAAATGTTAATTTTACAAATAACTTACATGAATAGCACAGAAAAACATAATTAAATGTAAAGTGATTTACAGGTGTATCTTTATTTAAGGAGTATTTTACTAAAATGTCTGTTGACAATTAATGAGACAATGTCTGTTGTGAAAAGCACTATATAAATTAAACGAACTTGAACTTGAACTTAAAAGCTTTCCTCGACATTTTAAACTGACTAAACATTAAATTTTATTTCACAGTGTAAGTCAACAGTGAAGGTAAAAAGATTTACATACAGTAATATCTTCATGCTTTTCATCTTCCTCACTAATAAAGACGACACATGTTCTCCTGATTCTCGGCAGCGATGCATTCTGTCGTTTCGTTAAAGTTATTCCATTGTTTTCTTCAAAGAGGGCTCAGGACGGGTTTCCAAACACTATTGTTTTTATTTGTGGTGGAAGCAACTGAGTTTTCACTACCAACTTATTTTCAAGTAATTGCTGCATGCTTATTAGACAGTAGATAATTAGATACAATTACTCTTGGCACATACTTATAATGTATGATAATCAAGATGAAAACAGACCAGTTGGCTTCGTTTAATTTGAAAACACCGGGGTGCTCCCTTCCCTTACATTAAGGCTTAATTAATAGCACATTGGCAGGCGTACTGTAAGTGAAATGAATCACTCATCATCTATTCATTAGTAGGTGCAAGGGTCTCTCTCTCTCTCCGTCACGCCCTCTCTTGTACTTTCTCTCTCCTAATGATACTGAAAAACACATGAACAAATACAGATGTGATAGATTACAGATTTTAAAACACATTGTGTTATGGGATTCGAGTTAAAGCATCATGTGCAAGGTCCAGAAATGCAGGAAGCGATTGTGGAGAGTCAGGGGGTGTGAACCGTAGACAATTGAGGAGTGCAGGGATGAACTTTTTAGCCGAGGGAAATGGATTGGCTGACTGCTCTGATTGGTTGGTTGTTTCCTTGCGGTGACTGTCTGCAGGTGGATCTTGTTTGGTGGGTGTGTCTCTTGTGGGTTTCATATTCCTTGGCAATTTATTAAATTCTTCCATTTAAAAGTCATATTTAGAACTTCATTTTATTTACAAAATGGAACAAAATTGCATTGCTTTAGTTTAAATCTCAAGTGGAACACTAGACCTTCTCGATCATCACACTGACTGAAGCTCATTTGAAACAGAATTAGAGAGAAGTTTGTCTGATAACTTCTTTTAATGTTAAAGTCCATGCGATATGCAACGTCTAAACTCCTCATACTGCTTCACGTGCACATCTCACAAATTCCAAACATGTCAGGGTTTCATGGCCCTTTGGGAAGGCTGTGTCCAGTGTAGACATTGCTTCTGCGGAGTATCCTCTGCAGTGGTTCTTGTAACGCTAGAATGCTGGTGTTGAAGAAACATGTTATTGATATTCAGCAGATGGATTTATTATGAAACTGTTCCATGCACAGCTATATTTTCTAGACATCGTTTATTGATTTGACAAGTTTTGAATGTCTTTTTAAAACATTATTTTCCTCTAAAATTCCAATTTTGATTGTGCACTGACGTCTCTGTCTAAAAGGTAATGGGTTCTCATGGTAGTCAATGCGTGTTTTTCTTGTCTGCTTCACAAACAGTTTAGCCGGCATTGACATGCCTGGATAGTTCTTTTGCTTAAACTGAAGCAAGAGAAATGAAAAACCGCATTGTGGGGTAATGGGAAAGAGATTAGAGAGCCAACTCTGTTCAGTGACATGATTTGTGAAGCTTGGTGGTTTTCCATCGAGTTTAGAAGCTTAAAAAACGTATTGGCCTCATCAATTACAAGCTGCAGTGTTGAATGATAAAATCACATCATTAGGATCAGCACGACACCTCATTAAATTTGACAATTTACAGCGAAGCAATAAAAACAGATTTTCTTACACGGAAACGTTTGTGTAGATCATCCAGAGTTTTACTATATTTGCTATGAATTCAAATACGGTATTCCATAATGCTCTGTTGGGCCGAAAAAGGGGAAACGCTGACATTTGTTACCCTGGTGTAGAGCAGAGTGATGAACACTTATTTTTAATAAACACAATCGAAGAGAATAGGAGTATGGTGAACAGGAAAATACTCAATAACTGACAAAGGAACACTAGGAGACAGGGAGCTTAATTACACGAGGGAATCTGGAGGGGTGTGGTGTCCAAGAAGCCGCAGGGTTCAGTTCTTGATCCTCTGCATATCTCGATCCACGCCACGTCCCATAGACACTGCTTCCCCCACCACGGTTATGCTAACGACACTGAATTCCACCTGTTTTTCCATCCTGATGACTATGACAGACTGTTAATAAATGACATCTCAACATGGATGAAGGCCATCATCTACAACTAAGAGTGAACTAATGGCTATCCCTGCCAACCCCACTGTCCAGCACGACTTCACCATACAACTAGAGTCCTCAAAAATCTCTGCCTCTGTACAGAACCTTGGAGTGATCTTCGATGAGCGAATAACATTGAAGGAGCACGTCGCTAAAACTGCTTGATGCTTTTTTTTAAAACATCAGACGCCTCCAGAGCACCTCCAACAGAACATTCAACTTCTAGTCCAAGACTCAACTACAGCAATGCTCTTCTCGATGGACTTCCTTCATGTGCAGTCAGACCCCTATGAATGATACAGAACTCGACAAATCTACACAGAACCTAGAAGAGCCGCGTCACTCGTTTCTTCATCTCCCTCCACTGGCTCCCCATTGCAGCCTCAAATTCAAAGCACTGATGCTGGCATACAGAACAGAAAAGAGAGTCATTGCAGGACAACCAGATTTTGGGATTGTGGGGAGCTACCCAGAGGAAACCCACGCAAACACGGGGAGAACATGCAAACTCCTTCCAGGAAGGAGAACCTCGAACCAGCAACCTTCTAATTGAAAACCCATAGTCCCACACACTGAACCTGAGATATTTTTAATTCTAAAGCACATTTGTGTAACCTTCAATGCAGTGACCACACAGATGGAACCCAGGGGCCAGCATTTATCATTTTTCAATATCTTTTCAATGGAGACGTGTCATGTGAAATCATTTTTTCCTCGTTCTCATCCCATGAGCCACGGAGGGCTTTCTGATTATGTGAAAGTTAATACATACGTTTTTTATTCTTTCAAATCTCAGCACGGATATATACATTAATGAGATCTGGGGATGAGGAAATGCTGGCGACAGCTGCAAAGTAATTTGTTTTGATATTAAAGATTTCCTCTGTCTCTCCTTCTGCCAGCTACTTATGTCTATCGCAGTGATGGTTTAATAGCAAAATGTGTATTGTGTGTTTCAATGTGACAGATGATGGACATGAAAAAGTAGCATGGATTTCAGTTTCATTGCAGTTGTGTTTTACTGCAGCATGAATATTTCTCTTTATATTATAGAGCATGTGTACATGGAATATATGTGTACAGCTGACATAGAGAGGGAGGCTAGCCATTTGAGCGTTCGTTGGCAGTGTTGGTTTGCTATTTGAAAGAAACAAAAGAGAGTTTGACACTATATCCTGGTTTTATTACTAAAAATGACAAAACAGCTTCTACCTATTACCTTTTTCTACTGACATGAAATATAAAGTGGACTATAGGTTTCTCCCTTAGCAAAACAAGTGGCAATAATACATTTTTGTGTTTCACTAGTTCACCACGCCGCTAAATAACCTGGTGACGCAAGGAACTTCCCAGGACTCTGGTGACTTCCACACACAAAAACCATTCCACAGGAAAGGGATGGATGGATGGATTGATGGGTGGGTTTTCCACAGTGACGTGACCTATGGAATGACTTTGAACCCATTATATGCTTTGAAATTAGCATATTTTATACTCATTTGCATGGTTTCGTCATCAAAGAGCATAAATAATCATGCAGCTTCATTTCAAACGGTGACCTATTTGCCTCTGTTAATCCAGGTTATTTACCTAAAACCAGTGGTAGAAACTTACTTATGTTACTTACTTATGTAAGTAAGTAAGTAGGTAAGTAGGCTTTTATTGTCATTTCGACCACATACAGTGCAGTACACAGTGAAACGAAACGTTTCCCCAGGACCAAGGTGCTACATCAAACACCATAATAAACATTACAGCACAGAATTATCATTAAATTATCATTATGTCTATAATTATGGTCAAGTTTATATTCTCCATACATTTCTTTAGAAAGTTATGTTAACATTGCCTGCTGGCAACTTTAAAAAAACTGATTTTATCTTTCCTTCCTTATCAGAGCTAAAGTTCTTCAAAGAGCATGGAGACACTGCAGCGGAGTTTGATTGTCAGTTCACCTTTTACCACTTGTCCTGTTTCTCCCAGGGAATGTACTGGAGTGACATCTGTCTAAAGCACCCAAATTAACTAGAGGATCATAAAAGTGCAAAAAGAGAGAGGAAGGAGAATTGTTTTTGGCCTCAACTCACAAATAAGTGTCAGTGCACACTCATGAATATTAATCAATCAATCAGCGTTACTGGATCCACACACAGGAAGTTTCAGGTACGTTTCAACTTCAGCACCAACCAGAACTAATTGTTCATTATTTTACAAAAAAAAAAAATCTGTAAAAGATAAGCTGAAAACCAATCAAGTTGAAATGTTATTGTTTACATTTCTGATCTTTTATGTGGTGGCAAAACTGAAAATTAAATTTACCTTATAGGAAACCCTAAGCTGGAAACATTGCAAAGAAAATCAGACACAAAGACAAGAACCTGAGCCTGTTCCTTCCGATAGGTTGGAAACCTTTTTTACTATATTATATTAACTATATTAGTTCACAATAAATTTGATAAAATAAATAAAAAAGTTTTATTTTTTTGTTCTTCTGAGGTTTGGAAATCAGGAGAAACATAACGGAAACACAGCAAGAAATTGGTAGAAACTGTTTAAATTAAAGCACCACTTTGCCATATGGTAAAATGCAAGTTTTGCCCAAGAACCATCATGAGGTAAATGATTTTAAAATATTTTATGAGAATTGTATGTGTGGGATTGAACAATAACTGTAATGTCTGCTAGGGAGAGAATGGGGAAAACATGGGTAACTTGGTAAGGGTAAGAGATGGGAAAGGAATTGGGTGTAGTCTTCTGGGTGAAAGTTGGTCTAATTTGGTTATAGTGGGGGTCGCGGTCCAGATAAAGGAACCCAGGTTATTGGGTAATGGGACGTGGTCAAGAATCCCTAAGATTAGGTTTTGGTTTGGTCAAGGTCAGAGAAGGGCCAGGATTGGTCTAAACAGGGATGGGTTTGACCCTGGGTTGGGGTAGGCAAAATTAGCATTAGTTTTTTGGAACTGGGGTCTGGGTTCTAATAGTGGGACTTAGGAAAGAATGACCAGGTGGTCTCATAGGTCGCAAAGCCCATATAGTTATGGGATTAGGATCAGGCTGGCATGGAGCTCAAGGTAAGGGTGAAGGTATTCCCTCCTGCATTCTGACCAAAACGAGGTATTGGATACGGCGGTAGATTTAAAGACAGGGTTCTGCTGGGGACAGGGACAAAAGGGTGAAACAAAAAGCCCGCTCTCTCTAATATCTGCTATTAAGATGCCCTGGGTACAAGGAAACCTAGGGAGGCAATCTCTTCCTCCTCTGCTGGGCCTCTAACATGCCAGTTTTGTGGAGAGATGTGGGTCATGGTTCATTCATGTCACAGGTTAAGTTAAAGATTATCTAGATTCCTTTTGTTCATTTATTCATATTCTCATTTTAGCTATTTCTAGTTATTAGATATCAGTAAGCATTTGCTCTTGAAGGACTCTGAAGCACAGTTTTTCAGTTGCAGACCACAGAAACCAATGGAAGTTCTGCAAAAGCTAGTTTTTGTAAAGAAGCGAGTCCTGAGTTTTACGGCAAAGAGTTTGCTGTGTTCAATTCCTTCTGAGCCTCCTTGTAAGCGCCCACAGTTCTACTCAAAAATGAGTTCTGATGTCAAACGTAACCAGGTTTAACCGCAAACAGTAAAAGCTGGACATAATTGCATGAAAAGTCGAGTTCCAATGGTTTATCAGATAGCGAGACTTGACGTGGAATTTCTCATTTTCTAAATGCAAGTAATATTATGAATAATATTATTTGGTCTGATGCAAACGCATGCAACCCATCACCATTGAAAGCACTGCCGTGTTTAGCACCCGTCTATGCAGTAAATTACTTTTCTCAACATCTTTGTGCACAGAAGGTGCAATCTCTTCACCATGCGGCGGCTCGTGTGCCACACACTACGACGGCTAATCAGTGGAGAGAGAAAACTGCATGGACGAGGGGCAGTAACTAGTGCACACATCCCGTTCTGGTGCACATCACTGAAGGGTTCAATAGAAGCAGATGTGTCAAGTTCATTCTTAGAGATCACCTCATTGCATGAGAAATACACACATCTGCAATTAGACAAGAAGTCCTGGCAATTTACGTTATCATTCTCAACAGAACATGCATTTTATGTAAGTAGGTCAAAGGAAATTAATAATTTATGATTTACACTCTTAATGTTTTAAATCGTTTGACGTAAAATTGCTTTTAGGTGTAATATGCAGATAAGATGCATCAGAAAGTAATTTGCTCTCCAATCTTTGAACATGTTTGAAGCTTGAACAAACAAAGTAAAATAAACCATTTCAGTTGAATGTTTGTGGGTAAATAGGAAGTTAAATAACAATATGTTGGCTTTTGCAAGCGAACAAAATGACCCTAAGTTGCATCTCATCTCACAAACTGCAGGTGACACCAGATCAGAACCACTTTTAGTGGAATGCACAATATCTCCGCTGACAGTTTTGTGAATTAATTAAAACACTGAATGTTTAACAGTAAGAGAATGTGGAAGTGTTTACTATAATTAAATCTAAACTGTACACCCAATTGCAGAGCAGTGAATATGTTGAGGCAGAAATGTCAGCAGTATTATTTTTACAACTAAACAATGATGTAAACTGAAGACAAAAATACTGCTAAAATAGAAAGATAGTCAGAGGAGCAAACCTGACAATAATGCTGGTTTTAATAACTTGCATGGCAAGTACATCAAGTAACATTGTGAAGTATACGATATGACAAGGACTTCTGCAGTGCGCTGATACAAGCGCTGATGTGTAATTTAGCTCTGAAGCAGCTAATGAAGACAGATGCAGCCAGCAGAGGCTTGCACTGAGTTTATTTAGGGTTTGGTTTAACCTGCTTTCTTTATTCTTGCTACAGCATTTGTTTCAATGTGATAAAATACAGTTTGTTTCAAAAGTACAGTCGAAATTATTATTTTTAAAAGGTAAACAAATGCAGAGATCCTGCAACATCAATGCAGTCAGTGACATAAGCTAATAGTGTTCACAGCTAATAATGTTAGCTAACAGTACAAATGTTCCCAGCTAGCAATATAGCTAGCAGTTTGAAATGATGTTCCAGCTAGTAATGCTAGCTTACAGTTGGAATTGTAACCAGCTAGTGTGTGAGCCAGACTCAAAGTGTTGCTCAGGAAGTCGCAGCCTCCTCCCCGGCTCGGAAATGACTTCATATTAGCTCAAATGCAGTAAGGCGGGTTCACGCTGTCTATGGTTTGAAATGTTTCAGCTAGTAACGTTAGCTAACAGTTTGAATTGCAACCAGCTAGTTATGTGAGTGTGGGTTTTTCCTACAAGACTGCGGAGTTTGACATCCCTGCCGTAGAGTAATCTTTTTTTATTATTATCAGAATTTTCAAAATCATATAAATTATAATCAAACTAAAAATGTCACTTAAATATTGTTTAAAAACAGCCTTTTCCAAATAAATAAGCTCACAAAATCATATTTACTCTCAAACTAATCTACATGATGCTGCGCCTTCTGCAAAGCATCTGCATAAAAGCAATAGAGAAATTCACTTGACTTAATGAGAAATATTTATGCTAACAATGCTAACAGTTGAAATATCCCAGCAGCATACACAATGCTGTATGGAGCAGTCATGTGATGAATGACCAAATAAGGGGCTTATTTATCTGATGAAAGACTCGGCAGCTAGAAGCTAGTCATACAATCTTGAAAGTGCATCTTTCCCAGATGTTTTTGTGGGTGGAGCTTAGACGCGGAAAGAGGATTGCTACCATGCAGACACAAATCAAAACCTTGAATATAATGCACATTATTTTGAAAATATTGTAAAGACTTACTCTGGTATTTTTGCAAGATTTCAATTATTATTTTCAGGTCATGCATTTCCATGTACTGCGCCTCATGAACAGTCTCTCCTCCACTGCTGCTGTTTCTGAGCAGATGTTTTTAACAACAGGACACGCCGCCCACAACTATGAGCTGTTGTGCTGCTTCGCGCCCCTTGATGCTCACACAACCATTCAAATAATGAAGACAGTCCATGTCCAAATGGTCCATTGGTTAAAGTACAGAGAGTGGGTGTCAGGACCCATGTTGCACATAAACCTTCTGTCCAGGCTGCTACTCTCACACGTAAATGTTCCTCTGGCACCACAGCACCTCATTAGTCAAACATAACGACTATGAGATATGCATATTAATGAAAAACCCCACAGAAACCTGGCGTCCTCTCCGGTGCTAATGTATCACATCTGTTTTAGTTGATTCCACAGAAGTACAGTATATTTCAAGCACTCTTGGGAAGGATGCTGTTCCCTCTTAAAGAGGTATAATAAGATGATCGAATAATTTAGATAGAGATCAAGGAAGACTTTTACTGTGCATTAGGATTCTGAAGCTACTTTTATCACAAATGACTTCAATTGTGTTCCATAGAATTCCACATGGGGAATTCACTCCTGCTAGATTTTATAGGAGCGTTCACGCCTTAAGATGGTGTTTGCACACTGGGAATCGCAGGCTTTTTAATGGGAAATTGCAGTAGAAAAGATTTTCTTTTGTTGTTGAAATCCCAATAGTCTCCACTTTCGCCAGATTGTGATAGAAATTCTAATGGGAATTCTAAAGCTTCTCCGACTAGGATTCAAAGCATCTTAGATTTCCTTTAGGGACAGTCTGTCATAGAGAACAGAAATGTGTAGCATCAAATAAATTATTTGTCTAAAATATGTTCAGTTAAACGCTGTTTTGCCCTAGGTGTTGAAATCTGCTTAGATTTCCTGCGGTGCATTTGGCAGACAGTCTTTGGAACTCTACAGCATGGATTTATATGTTAAAACGTGTTAAACAGAGCTGAACACGCTGCATGCTGATAGGTAGCCGAGAGCAAAACAAAATTAGCCAAACTATTTAACAAGCAAACAACCAGAGTGAACAGGTCGGGTGGAACTTTTGAATCATTTTCCCATGAACTGCTCCACTTTCTGCAGACAAATCACTTTGCCCCTTCAGAAACTTTCAGCCTGAGTCAGCTCTGGGCTTTCATGAAGAGCTTTTCAAATGGTCCACCCTTGACTTTGAACAAAGATTTGCAAAATGATGGATGGCTCCAATCAAATTGTGTACAAAATCATATTTTTATTGTTTTGTGTATTTTAGTGAGGCAGTTTGTATAAAGGTAGCATAGCTGGTGAAAACCAATGAAATTCATTTGAAACAACTTCCGAGGCCATTTAGAATTTTTTTTTTTAATTGATTGTAAACAAACGTTCACTTCTTTTCACGATTCAATTCATTGCCATCTATTTATCTCGTAATTAATTCCTTCTAGAGGGTGTAACATACATTATGGAGACTAATCTATTAATCTGACATTCTCTCTCTTTACTATCCTGGAACTCTTCCTGGAGATTCAGGGTTTCTTTGACAACGGTTGGGATGCAGCTCTGGCAGTTGTTCGGATGCAGTAGCAAGGTCATTTTCCAGGATGAAAAGTTCTGGTTGTTTGGTTATGTTCTCACTAACCAATATTCTGCTGGCTTGCTGGAGTTTTATTGTTTTCCAACAGAATCACAGGCGTTTCAAGAGAACCGGAGCCTTCTTTGCCCAAGATGGACGTGCATACTGTACTGTAGCGGGTGGCGAGAGACACGGACACACGTGCACTGCTCAATGCCACACAGGGCTTTTTAAAAAATCTATATATTTTGCACCAAATAAATAATTAAGCTGCGTGCACAGCTTGATGACGCACAGACCACAAACTGTAATATGGTCTATTGGAGGAACATGGTAAAGACGTTCCACAAACGCTTCCAATCCTTGTATAACCTACATCCTTAAGGATACAGAGAACACATGGAAACTGTGTGAGGTAAGAATATTTGTCAGCTGACTGCTTTATTTTCGTCTGGATCATTAGAGTCTAAATCTGTTCAGATGGTGATAACGTGGGATTCTGTGTTTATAGTTATTGAAACAAGCGAGTGATTTATCCTGCCCTTAACCAGCATATGGCAAATCCACGGGGCAATATAAAACATGAGCTCACTGATCTAAGATAGCGGTGAACTTTGCGTAGACAGCAGCAGTTGCGTGATCCTTTTGAACACTATGCAGTGAGGGTAATTTCCTGAATGCAGGCATGATATCTTGGTCTTCTCATCAGGGACTTTGCTCTAGTTTCTCTCTTAAAATCAACCATACACTCGCACACAAACAGGCAGAATCTCTCACGACCACACCACTAGCATCTGCTGTTATTCCCATTAAAATGGTTACTTAGCAACTGCTTTTTTTCCTCTAGATCTTTCCATACATGCACAGTGTGATAGAATGCAGTGGTTGTGTTTATGTTTCTCGTCTGTAAAGAACTGTGTTGTGTTGAATCAATAGAAAACACCCAAGCACCTTCCATGGGCTCTGCTGTGTAACGATTAGAAGAGGACGATGTGTGTGATGTATTGACTAATGTTCCTGTGCAAATGTAAATAAACTATTCTTGAACCAGGGGGAAGTTAAGAGCAGCACAATGATTCAGAAGTGCTTCCTCTTTTTGCACGTGTCATCTGATGGAATGATATAAAACCCCGAACGTCCCCAAATTAGCTCTTATTTAATTGGCGCAAAAAGTGTTCATTTGTGATGTAAATACTTTAGTTGGAGGTGAGACACGGAAACACTGCTAAATAATTAAATAAAATAGAAAAAATGTAAGTAGTCACTTGCAGTTGTGATGCGTGGTTTCCCGGCCAGAGGTATGGGTTCTCCTGTTGCTAGTCTCCTCTGCGATCACCGGGCTTTGAGCTATGGGCCTTTGGGGCCATGGACGGCCAGAGCACTCCAGAAGCCTTTTCTCAGGGAGTAGTCAGCCAACCGAACCCAGTGACTCAACTGGTCTGGTGGCGATCTCATAGACCCGGTCGGTGGGCACGTCCTGGGCTCCTATGGTTCCTGGTAGCTCCTGCGATAAATGGTCCACCTTCTCCAGCGCGCCGACTGGTGTGACTCTCCTCTCACCGGCTGCTGAATGAGTTGCACCTGGCAAACGCCGGTGTTTACAATAAAGAAGATCTAGAGCTCAGATGAATCATGTCCTAGGACTATTGCTGAAATTTGATCATAATGAGAGTGGCATAAGTTAGGAGCAGAACTCTGGTTTGGTCTCTCTCTCTCTCTCTCTCTCTCTCTCTCTGTCTGTCTCTATCTCTCTCTGTCTCTCTCTCTCCTGGCACCTGCGATCTGCTCTTGGGTTCTGAGTCTTTACTAAGGAGAAATTATTTTGGCACCTTTTCATTTATGTCGGGGGTTCTGTGGCATTGCTGTGGTCAACACATTGTTTTTTTTTTCTTTTGCAATAGCCCTGTTTTAAAATCTGCTTCTGCTCAGCTCACATTTAGGGCAAAAGGAAGGCAAGCATGATGGACAGCTTATCCAATGAAAGGCCACACATTTACTATTCACTGTCACATCCACTCTTTCTCTAATCAGGTGACCCCAATTACCCAACAAGTATTTTAGGAAATCATAGAGTCTTGAGAAAATCTCAGGCTTGTGGAGAGTGAACGATAAGCTCTGCACTATTATAGGAGTCAAACCAAGAACCTCGCTGAAAATCAGCCAAGCAAATTATTAAATCATAATGTTAAACATAAAATAAACACCATAAACACCATGTTTATTGTCTTCTATTTTCACACTTGACAAAAATGTCAGAGCAGAAGTCTTTTCATACTTTTTTTTATTCATTTATTCTTTTTCCAACCCGCTTATTCCTTTTTTGGTCTGCCAGTGCTAATCTCCAGCGCATTTTGGGCGAGAAGCAGGGGTACACCCTGGACAGGTTTCCAGTCCATCGCAGGTGTACAGTTTTTATTTTTATTTAAAACATCAAGAAGAATCAATAGAAGAAGTGGAGACTGGAGTTAAAGAGCCTGAAGTTAGACTGATAGAAATACATGAGGAGGTGTTGAACTTGATCGGATGAGATTTGCATTTCTGTTTTACAAGATCTTGTAGAGAGTGAGGATTTCCAAGGGAAGAGAAGCAAACTAGATCTCTGGGTGAACTAAGAATCTGGTCAGCCACTCCAAAGTGTTTTTACTCGTTTTGACCCCTCACATCAGAAGTTTTGTTAAAAGTAAACTTTTAAAACGTCTCCTCTTCAGTTCGACCAACCAACTGATCAACTCCTCTTTCCAGAAAGTCGAAGGCAGATGTGAGCAGTAATATAGTTCTGTGCTTTTAAAAGAGCATGACGGATGCAGTCGTTGCTTGGAGGACACAGCAAAGGTAATGTAGCGTTGCATTGCTTTTTTGAAGAATGTGACAGGGCGAAGAGACAGGACCTGTGGAACTCTAATGAAATATGGAGAGGCGTCGACAACAGTACGATGGTGATGAGATGCACTGTGTGTGTGACGGAAGAGTTCAAGGTGGAGGTAGATCACATCGATGATGGACAGGATTACCCACGAGGTTACACTGGAGTCTCCGTGGAATCATATGTTTGTATATGACACTGTACTTTGGGGATAGACAAGGGAACATTTGGAAGAAATACACCCCCCCCCCTGTAACCCACTTTCTTTTTATGTTGTGATATGGAGGATGTGTCGCCAATATCAGGTGTGAGAGGGAGAGGAGGTACGTCATGTTCCTGCTAGAACACAAAAGCTATGACGAGAACATGGGCCAGTGGTACATAGCTCCCGTCACTGCGGTTCCCCAGGACTTAGAAACCCAATGCCGAAGAAGATTAGCAGCTGAATGGTGGCTCAGCTTGGAAGTGGAACCCCCAACCTTTGAATCCCAGTGGGCTGCTGTGATCCCTGCATGCGTCTCTCCTGGGTTCCCTCACAAAAGCCATCTCCTGAATGTTGTGTAGACCTGTCATAAAACTCCTTTTTAGAAGCTGACTCTCTTTCCACTCACAAACAGCATTCTATCATTTATAATGTCTACATGTTTACTTGCAAGTCTATAGAGAGCTTCTGGGACACAAATATGGACACCGATGTATTTTGACCTTCTTTACTAGGTTTACAAATGCCTCACAACCTTTAAGGCTCCCTCCAGCCATCGCTGCGGATGTGCATCTAACATGGCCGTTCACTTCGAGACGGGGGTGGCAGAAGTAATCCATACATAGTGATTCCTCATTGAGTTAAAAACTGTGCACTTCCTGTGCAGCTCGTTTACTTACGCACAAAAACTGCCAATAAAAACTGATTATTGGTATTAAACATGGCTACAAATGGGCATTTGATCTCTCAAAGGAACACTATTGTTTCTGCTTGCTGTGTGTCAATAAATCTCTCGGAAGACTCAAAACTGTTTCCTCTGCCGCCTGACAAGCCGAAGAAAATGCAAAGGATGGTTTTAGGTGGAGGTGAACTCAATTAAAAGTAAATGACAAATAAAACCTTAAATACGGTACTTTTAACTGTTTCTATCTAAAATGGAGGGCAAAACTCATTGGGAACTGTTCTGTTCTTGATACAATGCATTTGCAAGTGTGAGTTAAGTTATGTTATGTTATAAATACATCAACGGGTTCCCACAGCAGCCAGTAATGGTGAAACGAGCTGAATTGTGGCATGGGAAATCGAGAATATGTGTGAAGATGTGAGTGCTGCATTGCAGTTGATAAGGCTCACACTCACAGAAACAAATCTCTCTCCCTCGCTCTCGCTTGTGTAAATGTTGAGGCACAGAGGGGCTTCTCACAGTGAAAGTGTATTACTGGGAATGTTCTTGTGTGCCTCCAGATGATCAAAGTTGCAAATACGATTGCGATAATAACTTTTGACTCCAAATCATAGAGCCAAACTGATTAGTAATAATTGTTTTGTCAGCAGCAGACGAATCTCTTAAATCAGTGGGTTTTGCATTCAAAGAATCCTCCTGTTTGTGTCAGCGATTGTCTAAAGGTCAGAGCTCTATGTGTGCTGTATGAATATCTATAATCAGATCACGCTGGAGTTATTGATTAGAGCAGAGCAGGTGTTAGACGTCCACAATCATCTCTGTTATCTTGAAAGCATTTAGCAACAGGCTTCAGTCTAACAGCAGCCATTAAAGCCCCCATCTGGAGGCAGATTCATGGCTGCTGATCCGGAAGCCAATTAGACTCGTGTCATATGGGAGAAAAGGATTCCATGAAGATGCATTTACACCAGTTCAGTTCCTCAGAGACCTGCAAAGCAATCAATATTATCAGTGATGGAAGCAAAGATTGCTATTATTTGATTCTGCCGTTTTCTAAACAAATGACACAACTCTGGAAAGATCCATCACACCTCTGTAGACAAATGAGAAATATTTCATACAGAGGAGACCTTTAAAAAGAAAACTGCTTGATTACATGATTGATTTCTTTATAAACGCATGTTTGTTTATCGATTATTGTAGAAAACATATTCTCATTGTCTGATGTGCTTTGAAAACTATTTCTTTCTTTTTTTTCAAAATAAAAATCATGATGAGTCTCTACTAACATTAAAAAATCTGACATTTTGATTTAAAGCATTTTCTAAGATTTTTGCTTCAACTGCTTTAAAAATGTTAGCCGTCTTCTCCTTCTAACAGTCATTAAATCAATTCTTCTGGCAAAATACAACAATTATTAACCATTACAAGTGATTTGCTTCGAGTTCCAGACCTGCACATCAACTATATCGGAGTGCAACTTTCTCTAACTGTCGGTTACATTGATATTGCAAGATTAATTTATGTGTAATCTAAAACTATTTTTGTGCAATGTTGTGCAATGTTTTTGTGCAAAAAAATGCAAAGATGTTAAATGCAGAATCCGTCATTCTGCAGATTTAATGTTCCATCTGAAATTTTGAAAGTTTTTGAACTTGTTTATCAGTTAAATCAATGCATGCCTAGATAAGCCTCCAAGCTAACCCTCCTTCCACCCCAACGCCTCACTCCTTTCAGTTCCCAGACCGCGGGTCTCGTGGTAGTTCAGGCACGTCCAGATAATGTGCTTTTCACGAAAGTACCACCATGAAAACACTGCTATGTGCTCCACAGTGTAAGAGAGTGATCTTCTTTTCCGGTTTCTTTCAAAATAGTCGTATCATAATGACGTGGTTCAGCTTTAACCTGCTTTAAAAAGAGGAGAGAAGGGAAACCCACGCCCAGGATTGCTTCAACGGAGCTGGGTGTTATATGGTTAGCAAAAAAAAGGGATATAGAAGTTTGTGATGCAACTATTGCTATTAATATTCCACAAGGCCATGTAAAATCATACGTTCTTCAGGCAAAAAAAGAGAAAAATATAATATACAACTTTATGACAAGATCCTTTAAATGGCATGAGTTCAGCTGCTCATCTTCTGTGAGGAATCACCCCGCTGCGCTGGATCCGCTTTCCAGCTGACTCCTTCATCCCAAAGAGCTTCATTCTGACTGCAAGAATGAGGAATCCTGTCTTCTTCAAGACCCTTAGCTAAGAAGATTTGCAGATGGGGGTCTGGAGAGCATGAGGTGAAGGAGAGACAGCGCTCTGCTCAGTGTCAGCTCTCTGCTGTGTACCAGTGTTGACGTATGCTCAGCGGACCGTGGTGTTTCACTTCTGATCGCATATCACACAGCACATGACGAACACTCGCAAGGGACTAAAGAACTCTCAAAGGTGACCGCTCTCGTTTTCAGTGGCCTGGAGGTCCAAATGCTACACAGGCCTTTCAGGAGAAACTTTTCAAACAAAATCAGTTTGATATTGAGCTGATTCTGGATCAATGATATACTGAAGGAGAAAGAAGAGAGAATGTGTATTTCTCGGAAAGGATTTTAAATCACGTTATAACCCTGTATTCTATTGAGACTGGGCCTGACCTGCGCTCTCTCGAAGGGCGCAAGTCCGTGAGGGAGGCGTCCCATCGGTCCTTTTTGGTGCTCTGAAGTTTGCTCTATGCAACCTAGATGTTGTCTTCAGCAAAGCCTTTGCGAATGGCCAATCAGACGATGGATGGGAGGAAATTCTCACAAATGTGGACGAGAAAGTATGCAAGCGTAAGAGTTTTTAATGTGATTATACATTAGTCCTTGTACAGTTAATGTAATGTAAACTGTTAAATTGAACAATATAATGTCAGGTTTTCTGATATATATATATATATATATATTCTTGTATTGATATCTTTGTTATGTTATTTTTCAAGGTCTGGTGAGATGACTTTGATCTTATTAGATATTGTATGGACCATAAACCTGTTGATCATGTTAACAAATGTTGACTGACTCCAATCGGCAGTGATTTCCATGTACCCTTGCGGCCTTGAGCCAAGGGCCCTTAAGGTAAGCCCTAAGTGATGTCATCAAAGTGTGCTCACTAGTGAAGTCTATAAGTATGTAGTGTTCCATTTGGGACAGACCCTATCTCTCTCCCCCTCCCACTCTGTTGATTTGTTTGGCTCCACCCTTTGTAATGAGCTTCACCTGAGTCGTATTCACTCATCAACCTGCACACCAATCGAAGTGAGCCTGGACCAGTTAAAAGTTTGAGAGTGTGTCTGGAGAGATTTTGCTTTGTTGTACGTGGAGTTCTTAATTTTCTGTTTAGCTGGATATGTTTCAGAGCACTGCTACTTACCCTTTATTTTATTAAGAGTTAGGGCACAGGGTAGAGAGGGGAACGAAGTACCTTCCTCCTTGTTGGTTTTGTTTGGTTTATTGTTTGGTTTTGAGAACCAGTGGCTTCCTTGTAAATAGTGGTCTGGTATAAGTTCAATGTTTTCCTATGCACCAAGTTGTTCTTCCTGCTATTTTTAAGAGCAAAAAGAACCACTTTTAAATTAACATTTTGTCACTCCCCTTTTGACTAACGTAAATAAATTGGCGCTCATCTGGGATTATTATTATTAGAAGGCTGAGATCGTCGTTTGTGATTGTTAAACATGAACTGATGATCATGTTGTAAATCACATCTAGATTGTCGTGCACAGCTGAGCGGAGTCTACTGCTTCGTTTTTTGAGGCTGTTTGCCTATTTCACACAGTCACCTGAATTAAAGCTCCGGTTTATTTTGTTGGTGAAAAGATTTTGTGTGAGAAAATGCAAACAAAATTGTAGCTAAATGAAAGTCATTAGAACATGAAAAACCGTCAACTAAGGAAAACACGATTGGTTGATGTTTATTTACAATGAATTAAAATGAAACGTGTCACCATGGTTATGAAGCACTATAAAAACAATATATCATAGCAAACAGTAATACATTTGTTTAGATAAGATTTAATATTAGAATTATTTGTAGCAAGCTACAATAATCAGTCAAATGCAGTCGTCCAGTTTTTCTTTCCTATTGCGAAGCCTCATTTTCAGAAAGGATGACTACAACAAGCAGGGGATGGGTAAAGATGCTGGAATTGTGGGTCCAGGATGGAGAGAGAAACTGACAGAAAGAGACTTTTAAAACTGATAAAAAAGAACACTTATACAAACAAGTTATCATTTCTTTTGTTTTGTTGGAAAAAATAAGTTGAAATGATATCAATGGTGAAAAAACTGTTGAATGCTACTCTGACGTCAGTGCCTCGCCGGCTACGATCCTCAGTGAAGTTGAGGGTCATCAGCGGGGCAATGGAATGGCAGACCGTGGTTTCTAATGATAGAATCATGAGGCATCATGTATATAGTATAAAGAATCGGTGTCAAAACTGAGCCTTGGGGGACACCACATAGCCTCGGCAAGTTTAACAGCTAAACATCTATTTTTCTAATCTGATTGGAACCTATCCAGCACAATGCCTGATATGTCCACCAGTGTTCCAGCCGTTAAGATGATCGACGTGTTAAAGACAGCAGTAAATTTATTCAGTGCAATTTGCGTTGCAGTCTGTAAATGGCTTTAGAATAATCCGGGTCTGAGGTTCTTTCTGAGAAGGACCCGTCGAGCATGCTCCCTGTCTCTTTAATGTTCTCTGATGGATCTCGTATAGCCACAGAGAAAAGGTCAAACTGGCCTCTTCATGACATATTCACCCACTCAATAAAACAAAATGACCTACATAAATCAGTCACCTCTTCTTAAGTTCTGCATCTATCTAGGTCATCTCTCAGTGAAGCACAAGCAACCCCAGAGACCTCACCCGCTGGAGCAAACATCAGGGGAATCTTGCGTAGACAATGGCCCCATTGAACTATGATATCATCCAGAGGAGAAGTGACATTATCTAGTATGAGCCAGACAGAGTTGATGAGAGGATGGCTCAGCTCCAGGAGGATGTTTTGCTGTCCAGAGTGACCCAGCAACATATTCATCCCTCAAAAGAAATCAGACAAGATTAGAGTGACCCAGCGGACACGGCGCTCAAAGCATGAAACGTACCCAAATGCATCTGGGTAATTGATGTTAAATTGATTTGCAGCTCGGTTCCTGTGATCTTGAAACCCCACAACACTGCCGCAGACACGGGTATCAACTAATTACATTTATGAACATTCGTTTGTGTGAATAATATAATATTGTAAATGTAACAAATTGTACCTTCACTGAAGAAGCATTTTAAACACAAACAAATTCACCTCCCGACAGCATGTGCATCAAAAAAAGGTTTTGTGATTTTGCGTTTTCCTGTCTGATCGGCCAGATTCAATGCACAACATCTGAAATGTTGTTTGGCAAAGGAATTTTAGAATGACCAAAAGTCTGTCGTCAAAGAGGTTCAGGATCATCGCTTCCCAGAGCATGTCTGTGTTCTAAGACAGGATTCATTTATTATTCACAGATCTTCTAACACAGCAACTTCCATTTTTATATTTGGCACCAGTTTATCAACAAGATTTTGTTCCACTGGACTCGTTGGATGGAAACGGTGTGTTATTTATGAGTTATTCCAGCTTTGTGCATGAATTTAATTTGCATCTTTGGGTAGAAACATAGCTAGTGGTGCACAGAAAAGTTCTTAGCTGGTTTCTGTATCCATCAGGAATTCTGCGGGTTTCCCATTGTACTGGGTTCTTCAGCAAGCAGAAGAACCTCAAAGTAGTCATTTTAAACAGTTTGCTCCATCTCCTGCAACTTCTCTCAAAAAACATGACTTCCTTCAAGAATAGTTTTGAAGAAATGTTTTTTGATGGGAATCTGGGATGAAAAGCTCAAATGAAGATGTTCTACACGAGTAGCTGCCAGCCGTGAAGGCCCTGGTTGCATCTACTATAGGGCGACGGAAGATTCGACCAAACTTTCGATTTCACTATATTTTTTGACACCCCTATATCTACACTTGCTATCTGCTGAGATTGTTCTGCTCCTAAAGCTGACTGCTGATGGGTAGCTCTTCTTCATTTTGATTAGAAGTGGTGCTCAATCTCCTCCTCTTCTAAAAAATATGATGTTCTGGATGTGATTGTCACATTCTGAAACGTCTTCTTCAACATCATCAGAAGCTTCTCTCTCTTCCCAAATCAATTGCAGGACCCTCTCAGCAGACAGTCCATCTTGATCAGTTGTGATATATCCACAGCGGTATATCAATATTGATGGTGTTCCATCTCTACTATGCAGCTGGGACAGGAAATAGTTTGGTTACCGCAAAACAAAGGGTTTAGTGGATGAGTTTTCAACGTTTCAAAGAGATGAAGAGGCAGCAAACATTATCTGTAGCTGCAGAAAGGAAGAAGGAGCAGTGAAGGTAAAGGATCTATCATTTTTTTAGCTCCGGGTCCAGTGGACCCAAACGTTCTCTCTCTAGAATCAATGCGTCAGGTGGGTGTATATGCATTTCAGGTTAAAAAAAGAATCTTTTTCTTTTTTTCTTTTGATGAAAACTCCCTTACCACACCGTGCAACACCAGGAACTTTCCTTTGGTTATTTAGTCTCTAGGTCTAATCTGCTCCACCACTGCTGGTTCCACGTCTGCTGGCGCAGCTGCTCCTGTTGAGTTCCTGTTCCTTCTGTGAGAGAGAAGCCGGCATGTGTCCTGAAACTTGATGGGCTAAAAACAGTAACAGTCCCCAGCTTTAACTCTGGTGGATCTACCTCCAAAATAAGTGGATGTTGCTTTAAGAATATGAGTCAATCGTGCAGAAGTATTCTGGGAAACTCATAAATGAAGAGCTTGGAGGCTCAAAACAGAGAATTAGCAGAGAGTGCAGCAACAACACCTCTGCATGGCATGAAATCATGCGAGCCCCTCGCTGCGCTGCTGTCAGGAGTCATTGCAGTCACAGTAATGGCACTGACCACAGGCCCAGTTTACTGTTTGTTTTAATTACATCCCACAAATGACAAGCAGTGCTGTCACAAACCTGGCAACATGCAGATCATTAGCAACAGCTCCATCCATGAATTTGCTGTTTCCATTTCAGATTTCCAACTAGATTTTGTCACCCATTTCGAAATGACTTGCAGCATTTTATGTTATTATTAGTCCCAACTGTGTCTGGAAAAGTCCAAAATTGGCAGAAGTTCATGAGAAGTGCTGAGAAGGGCTTTAATGAAGGAATAATGGTCTATGCTAACCTTTATTGTGTCCTTGAGCCTTAATTACCTCAGGAAAGAGTTGTCTGTTTGTGCTCAGGTTCATGGACCTCAGCGCTGATAGCATCCTTCGTTCCTGGAAGATCATTACTGATGCAGACCGTCCTAATGCTGCAGGGAGAAATGTGTCTAATCTATAATTTATTCAGATTTATTTTGAAGTTTCTCTTCTTTTGGAACATTAATTATCACATCTTCAGGCTCTGGCGTGGTTTCTAAAGCTTGGTACAGTGGCACTGAAGTTTTATTCCTGTCAGCAGATGGAAGTCTGATCATAAATCAGCCTAAGAGATAATCGTATTATGTACTAAGTATGGCTTTTAAAATCAGTTTTAATAATAAAAATGAAATGAATGTACAATTGAAGTACTCTCACCAGGCCACTTTATTGGGTACACCTGTCTCACTGTTTATTTTCAGCCAATCACACTACCTCAGTGCAGGTAGACATAGTGAGGATGATCTGCTGCAGCATCAGAATGAGGAAGAACAGGGATTTGAGTGACTTTAAATGTGGCTCCAGGTGGGCTGGTCTTTCAGGAGGATTTTCACCGGTAGAATTTTAGGTAAAAGCATTGAATAATCCTGTAACCAAAATGATGCATCCCTCCATTTTTCTGCAGAATAGCAGAGGCATTATTTCACTGGCCATTTGATGCAGGAGAGTTGGAGACTTTTCAGCAGAATGCATATTTAAAGCCTGCTACCAACTCTCTTCTGGATTTTTCTTCATTAGCCGGCTTGTAGAGAGAACTCTGAAGAGGTTGTCTTATTAATCATCCATTCAGTTTATATTAAGCCTTAAAATGCTGGATAATTAAAGGTGTGGCCACTTGAGGGACAGCCAAAAACTGGAGCTGTGCAGGAATGTCTCAGTTCTCGGTCTCGTCCCTGTTTGCACACATCTCACGTACCATTTTCTTCAGCGTCTCCTCAACTGTGTGTGATGCACTATTAAGATGGTGACATACCGGCTACGCCTTCCTTCATCTTCGAAAGTCATGAACAGTAACACGCAAATGAAGCAAGCCAATCATTTTCCTGGAGCAAGGCATTATACTTTATCGATTAGGTTTGTTATTTAGTGGACACTGTGCAGGTGTGACACAAGCTGATTGTACAAAGAATGTTATCTGAAATAGGAATAAGGATGCTTGATTTCAGTCAATTCACAAAAAGCAAACTGAACGAGTAAAATAAAATCAATATCTGGTCTTACAGGAACATTTGCACGAAGCCAGAGAAGTTGTAGAGTTACAGTCAGTTTTATGCTCCACCAGTTATATCAAACAACTCATCAGCTGAAACCCTGCCATGAACTGAAACAGAAACAGCTGTATAGGCGGCTTAAAAGATTGAGCACAGCAACAAGATACAAGGTGGTTCACCTGATCATCGAGACCAGTCAAGTTACGCATCATCGACTTAGTCTGGGATTAAATACAGAACAACCGATAAAAAACCTTGTGCATCTTGAAGAAATGCTGAGGGTTTGAAGGCAAACTTTGGTTCGTACTATGATGAAAATAAATGTTAATTTCGTTCAGTACCCTCGTTCTGATGCGAGAAGCTTGTTTGAATCTTTGTAAAATCCTTCATGTGCATCTTTCTGTAGTCTGGGAAACTGGAGCAGTAACACGAACATGGCAAAGCCTAAAAACAAAGCCTCTGAATGGCTGAGATCAGGGAAAATCTCAAGTGCTCTCAGGTACTGTGAAAGCAGGCCACTCTGCATCACTGCAGAGCCTGATTTTAGGAGCACCCCCCCCCACACACACACACACACACACGCAAACACACGCGTACACACACAAGTGTGTGTTGCTTGTGCTTGGTGTGAATTAATCATCGTAATTAGCAGACCTTGTAGTATGCAACTTTGGAAATAGAAAGAGCCTCTCAGTGATGTAGCACTTTCTATTTAAACCAAAGTCGTGTGTGTTTGCTGTCCGATCCGCTGTATCTCATCCGCCTGAGACTCGTTGACCTTGCTTTCTGCATGTGCTTATTTGGCAGGCATTGCTTGTCTTCTGTTCAGACATCCTACTGTCGTTCTACTCACCCCAGAAGGTACAGTGTTGTTAGTTTTTGTAAAGCACATGGGTGATATCCCTGAATCCCCACGGAAGAAGAAAGGGGACAAATGGGGATGAAGCTCTTGATGTCGTTGGATGTCAAAGGCCTAGAGTTCAAGTTGTGAATTTTGGGGCGACCTGAGAGAGTGAGACTTAAGCTGAGACTTGTTAGCAACATGATGCGATTTTGTATTGTACTGGTTCCGACCTTGGCCAGCTGCAATATTGGATCATGTGATGTGGCTTGAGCGACCGGATTGGAGAGGTCACATGCATGAGCTTTTTGATAACTCATAATGAAGCAAATGTAACATTTTAGAAGATTATTGATATATAGCACCCTGTTAAAATTTAGATGAGTTTTAAATGACACAGTTTTGTGGGCGAAATCATAGCGGACGAATCAACATTTGGTGAGATTCACATGGCCAGTGTGGGAGCAGTGGGAATCAGGGGGAACCATAAAAATGTTAATAAAATAATCTAGAACAAACAGAAACACAAGTGGAGACCTGGCACCTCCACCAAAAGCGGAGTGTGTGTAGTTGAATTAAACTTTGCTCTTTTGGGTAATTTTATGAATGGAGCAAAGGAATGTTAAACAAACGAAGCAGAAAGAGAGCACAGTGTTTCCACATGGGAGCACAATAATCTTGTTTTCTTTTTATTGGATATAATCCTGTTGAGCAGCTGTCAATTAATCACTTGGCCACTGTTCAGTAATTAATGCAGACTGATGGCTGCACCTCCTCTTGAACATCAAATATCCAGCCAAACAAAGCATCCATCAGCTGCATGTCACCGCTAATTACCACAAAACAGTTCCACAAAATGGGGTTTTAATTCAAGGAAAAAAGTATCCAGCATCCTCTTGAAAACTAATTTGGAGTGTGTTGTATCTCGCAGCCATGATGGAGCTGATGTTTTTGGAGTCAGTTATCATTAATCAGATTTGGTGGGACTGAATTAACTCGGAGCTACTGGATGACATCCAAAGCCACGAGCTGTTTGCATGAGAAAGGAAGTGTGGGAGATTTGAGATGGGCAAGAGGGTGCTGGAACTGTGAGGCTGAGTGTGAGATACTGGAATATGATAATAGGATTTCGTTGCCAGTGCTGCTCAAATTCACTTGAAGTAAAGATAAATGTAGAAGAGCATTCCAATATGCTAATTCAGACCTGACAAATGGGGGCTGGATGAAAATAAACAGCATCCCATTTCTCATGTGAGACTCTAGTTGGAGGTAAGTAAATATTTAATAAAAAGAGTAAAATATGTGCTACTGGAATGAAGCAGACAGCTAAGACGTTTGGTGGATATTAAACCCTGTATCAGAGCTGAGGAAATAAACACAGTGATGCTAATAACGCAGGCCTTTTATTTGAGCGTGTGTTTGTAGCTGAGTATTGTTTCATGAGCAGAGCATCTGTAGATGTGAAAAACTTTACATTCCACATCCAAACATTCCTTTCTAAACATTGGAATGACAAACAAGTGTCCTGCTCCTAAATGAATAAATAAAGAAATAAATAATTGTGAAAGGGAGGGCGGTGATGAGTCATTGTTGAACAATTCACTATTTTTGAAGTTTAATTAATTTCCAATAACAGGCACAGGTTTTTTTTTTCCATGAACCCCTTCACAACTAATTCTTTACTAATGATAATAAAAATGCATTTAGAAACGTTGCATAAAAAGAGGTAAAAAATTTATGTGAAATTGAAATTATGCACTTAATTATGCAAATAAACTCTTAAAAGTAAAGTAACAACAGTTTCCTTCTAGCGTTCAATGTACGTGCAAACATATCAATGAATATGAAAAAACCATGATCTTTTCTTTTATAATAGCAATGTTTTTTTGTAATAGACACAGAGTTTGAAGGGGTTAACTCCAGAAAGCATAATCTTACAAAGCATTTGATTAATGCATGTTCCAGGGTGGCTGAAAGGCTGCCTGCTGTAAGAAACCACAGTGCTAGAGAAACCTAAAAACTCAATTTATCTCAATTCTCACTCCTTTTTTTCTTTCTAATTACCCAAATATATGCATTTCACACTCTCACATGTTTTCGTGTTAGGGAAGGAAGTCATGCAAGTGCAAACTGCCGCTTAAAGAGAGGTGCCGAAGGAAGAAACCTTCCAGAACCTGGGTGCAGAAGCCAGAAAAAATGGGGAATTTATTCAAATCAATAATTGAATATTTATGAAAATTCATTCATTTCCCCCGGTTCATATTTTACAGGGTTAGGGGTAAAATGTGGGTGTGCACCCTGGACAGGCCTCAGTCCATCACAGCTTCCAGGAACAGTGGATCTAAATAAAAATCCAGTCAATTGATTTACCAGAATATATAATTTTAAAATTACAAAAAAAAGCTCACGTCAAATTCCCTTTAGACTAAAAATGCGACATCCTTTGCTGAATTCCTAAAGATTAATGTTTGTCGACTCGGATGATTACAGCGACTGCACGAGTCACTTGAAAGTAGCAGCAAGAGAAGAAAGATGTGATTGATTTGTAATGGGCCTTCCAGGCAGGGTTCAAGTGGCCTGCAGGTTCCCCAGCTGCTTCTGTGACACAACGCTACTCGCCAGCTTTTGATCAACTCCACAGCATGGCACCCATTCCAGAACCCGTGTCTGCAGGCTTCCACCACAGGCCAAGGTGTCTCTTATGATAAGAGCCCTCTGATCAGCCTGATGCCCTCACAGACTCAGTGAGTGCAATCAGAGCCCACATTGCCCACAGCACAGAGAGCGCGCACAAGGGCAAAGCTGGGATGCTACGAAACGATTTATGGAAAGTCAGTAAAAAAGAACAAAATCCTGGGAAATTCATGAAGGTTTGCGCTTGAGGACATAGTGTCAAATTTTGTAAATCAGCATCTAGCGTCTACTTTTCATTAATTACTAACGATTCACCGTTACTATTTGATTGCTCAGAGTGGTAAACACGTAGAGGTACCCTTTAAACATAGACGTCTCTGTAAGTCTGAGTGCTGAGAGTGCAACCCCTTGCTCTCGAGAGTCTCTCTACTCTTTTGTTTTTTAGTGGGAAAAGTTTCGTTTTGTCGATGACATTGCATTTCTCTGCTGGCTCTATTTTCCCCTTCACGTGTTCCTGTGAACGTCTACGTGTGTGAGTTTCTCGCTGTGTTTTTGTTCTTTTTTTCATAACCTTCTGTGCTTTCTCTGAGATACGATATGGCTCTGGTGTTTGTAATAATTTTGATAAATGTGCTGTGTTTTCTTTCTCCTGCCTGTTGTCTTGTTCTTAAACATGATACTGAAAAACAAATGTTGCAGCATCAGATACACAAAGACGCCGGATGAAAGAGATATCATTGAAATCTAGAAACGCAGAGGGAACACCATGAACCCAAACAAGGCAGTCGCAGCACTCTCGAGGGAGTCTATTGGGTCACAGCAAATTTGTGAAACATAAATAGATTTTTTACATTTTATAATCTCAGACATTTCTGATTATGGCTCCGGTGCAGAACTTGTGTGATGAAATACAGTGGCAAGAGAAGAAGGGTGGGCAGCACTGTCCAGCTCTGAAAATCTGATTGAACATTGTAGAATTCCCCAAATCAATTGGTTAATTTAAATGACTTATGTTCACTTTCATCCTTTAGTCACACGGACGGAGCTCTCGGGAATCGTTAGCCCTGTAACGTATCACTTTGGCTTGGAGAGAGAGGAATCTTAGCACAAAGAAGCCAAAACTCTGAAAACTCTGACAATTTAAGCTGTGGAGCTCAGATGTAGATTATTTAACATTTTAGTAGTATGTTTATTTATGTAGGCCACTTTAAAGGCACACAGCTAAAATAATCTGCAGGAGGAACGACACAGGACATGGATGCAATATATCAAAGAGCGGTTTGAATATTTATGTCTATCTTTACAGATTGTCTATGTTAATATTCATTCTAAGGAGCTAGCCAATGAGCTAATGCTGAGAACTTGTTTGATTAATAACTTAAATTGAGCCTTTCTTCATGTTTGGATGGTGTTAAAAACTAAATGCCACAATAAACAATTACAACTCGGAAACTCTATGGAACGTGTCTTTGTAAGAGTTGTTTATAGAACATAGAGCAGCAGGTCTCCGGACCAGAGCAGAACTAGCAAAAGCAATATAAAAGAACATCTATCATGTCAACTCTGCTTATCTACAGACAGACCAGACACGAAGGAAGATTTCAGCAGCAGCTTACATCAAATTCATTTGGTTAGACAGTCGTTCAGATTTATTTCATGAATAATATTAGATCGGAAGATGCTCGGATGGTTAGCATGTAGCTTCATGGCTGCTTCTAAAATCTTCTAAAAGTCCTTGAGAATCATTAAAGTACCATCTTCCTTGGTGTGTGAAAAAAATCGAACACATTCGTAGTACTCTGACAGATGATTGCTGCATTGAGAAATAGGCAAAAACAACTGAAAGCACCCTCACCCGGAAAATCAACTGATGAAGAAATAAAAACACTCTTACAATAAGAAAAAAGTGGATCACAATTGGATTGTAGTGCGAAAAAGTCTCAGTGCCTTTCCATCAGGCTAGTCTGCCATAGTGCCCCGACTGGTGGAGTTCCGCAGTGACGGCTGACTTTCTTTAACTCTCTCCCGTCTTCATCTCTGGAGCTCAGAGTGATCTCTGAGTTCTTCTCTCTTGTAGGCTCTTCTCCTCCGATAGCTCAGTTTGGTCAGGTACTGTAGAAGAGTTCTGTTCATCCCAAACATCTTCTATTGAAGGATTCTGGAGGCCACTGAGTTCTGTGCCGGAATATCAAGAACGTCCTGCATCCTCTGGTAGGGGTCTTTGTGGAACCCTCAGTAGATGAACAGGATTATCCGCATCTTTGATGGATGTGTCTCTATTGTTTTGCACTTAACAATTTGAAATATCAGAGGCTTGACATTTGGATGTGTGGATAATTAAAGTGGCATCATCAGCGCCAGGTGTGCCAGGGGTCTGTCCGGCTCTGGGGTTGTGGAAACTGCTAAATCCCTGATATTTACTCTAGATCTAACTCTTTTGTTTGTAACATTTAATGATGTAAAACTAGCAGGAATTGCTGTGTGCCACTGGTCTAGGTAAGATGTCTAGGTCGACTTTGTTGCTAACTACACACTAGCAATGGGAGACATTAGCAATTTTCTTTACAGCTTTTATATAAAATGTGCATTTGAAAGTGTTAGGATTATGACAGAAGGATCACAGTGTCGCCTCATAAACACAAAGGATCCAAAATTGGCAGCTGAAAGTGAAAATGGTGATCCGTCACCACCGAGGTCCTCTTTGTAAGTGATGGTCATTTACATCCATTTATTTATCGCACGGACTCGTCTATTCGTATTGTTTGTGTTTTTATCCACAGGAATCACAGCAAAGTCAAGCAGAATGTTCAATGAGTGTGTGGAGCGATGTCGTGCATGCAGAATCAAATGACCCTTTCATGAGAGAGGCCAAATTCAGAACATTCTCGCCAGCTGTGATGAAATACCCAACCAAATTCTCCCTTTTTCTCACAGCGAGGAACGATGGAGAGAGTAGGAGTGGAGCGTCGACATTTCTGACCTAGATAGAGCTGAGTGGAGGCAGAATGGAAGGGCTTTGATTAAAAAGGCCGCTGTAAGGCAATGTCGAGCCTGAGATTAGTCAAGATGTTGAGAGGCAGCTGATGTCTATTCCGAGTCTTGCTTATTCTCTTCCTCTCTCTCTTTCTGTCTGAGGCCTTTCATTCACCCTAAGTGCAAATGTCATCTCCAATGCAAAATGCATTATGTGGTAGAAAATGCTTTTGCTGCTGCTGTCTGTTATTGGCGCCGGGCAGATGATCCTGAAGTAAAGACATCTCTGCTGACTTTAATTATGTCCCTGTGCCTCGGCTTTGGCTAACTAATGATGCTTGTACTCCGCGCTCTCAAGACTTGCCATTGTTGAAACTGGAGGAGAGAAAGAGAGGAGTGGACAGAAGCATCTTGTTTTTATATCTTTAATCCATAATGAAAACATATAAAGGCATGGTGTATTTCACTTAACCAAAACAAGTTTCACTTTTTGAAACAAATGAATGTTCTTTTTCCTCGATAATCCCTCCATAATAACAGTTAAGCTCAGGGAAAGTTTGTTTATAGCAGGCTAGCTAACCGAAAGTGTTGTTAAGAGAAAAAAATAAATGTTTTAAAATAGTTTCTCTCAAATTTAATGTGACTCTGCACCTTCTTTCAGGACCACAATATCTGCAGTTTGATTGTGCTCCAACTGATAACAATGATCACCAGAGACCGTAATTACAAAGCTGAGAAGCATCTGAGCAAAGGGCTGCTCTTCAGACTCTCTATCTCGCAGAAGAGAATTACACAGAAGTGAGAAAATCTGCATTTTTATTTGTTCTCCTTTTTAATGCTAAACCTGATCCGCACCATCTCAATAATTCATGGGGGACCATACCCCTCTTCGAAACAGGGGCGAAAGCACCTTCTGAGTCTCTTTAACACTTTTCGATTTCAGTTCAGCATCTTTTCTACTCAAGGACAACTTGTAAGTACAACAGTATAGTTTCTCGAACATTATTTTTCATTTTAAATCCAGCTATTTCCCTTTGCCCAATGTGTGCTGGAGAAAGTGAACCCAGTGAACCGTGCGGGTTAAGCAGATATAGAAAATGAATGAATGTCAAGCTTTCCGTTGCTGTACGTTCCAGTGGTATCTTTCCATAAAGCGATTTAAATTACTGATGTGAATAAAATGTGCTAATAATAAAATCAACGTTTCTTTTGTTGCAGCAAAATGTGCTCAGACTTAAAGTTTCCTTCTTTGAATAATCTTTGGATGCTTCTGGGTGCATTCCTCGGTATCTGGGAAATAATGTGTCTGTTTATGTTCTATTTGCCTGAATTGAATATTGATATGTTCTGCGTATTTTCTTTCCTTCACCAGACAGCGTCAATACAAGATTAAAAATGAATGTTTAGATGGATTAACATGAAGGGAGAGGATTTAGACATCGTTTGGTCTAATAATATCAACGTCTAAGGCTAGCTAACCGAAAGTGTTGTTAAGAGAAAAAAATAAATGTTTTAAAATCACCAGATTTTCCATCAGACTCTATGATTTCAGGTTTTTACAAATACTTTAGTTTTTTTACTGCTGGCCAAATGCAGCCTAATATTAGCTACGAGTTTGTTTAGATACCGTGTTAAGTGGCTTAAACTATCCAATCAATATTTATAGCCTCCATGCTGTATTGATTTTACTGAAGAGCGAGTCTGATAAATCAGAATTGTACAATTAATTACGTTCCATTAGATAAGCAGATGGTGGATCCGGTGGTGGGCAGTCATGGGGATGTTTCATTAGCTCTTCTAGTCACTTTCTGCTAGATTGTGTTTGCATCCAAGCATTCGCTGTGGCATCTAAATAGATTAATATTGTATTTCCAGTACAAACTTCATGCAGATAAATGCAGTTAATTGCTCCGGTAGCTTCTGCTAAGCTCTCGATATTTTCTTTACAGCACTGGAATTAGCTTCCTGCAGTTCGAGCACTTAAGAGAGCTGCATTAGATTATGGAAATGTTTTTTTTTTTGTACAAGTAGCTTTGAGTAGAGTTTATTAAAAAATTATCTCCCCAACAAAGTTTTATTAAACTAATTCCTTATATTCCATAGTGCATCATGATTTGTTTGGGTATTTAAGGAAGATATTAAAGCAGAGTTTTAGCAGAACAGGGAGCAGATGCAATAAGGGAATCGAGGCAAAGGAGCCACAGGTGTTTCTGCGTGAAAATATCCGTCACGTGATGAGTTTCATTATTTCTGGAAATTAACTAAGTTTCAACCACTCAACCAATCAGCCAGGACAGGAAAATACAAATCCTGACCAAACAGAGCAACACCCTCTCAGACGGAGCGTGTTGTGAAACCGAGCAGGATATACCTCTGAAAAATAACCAGCTGCCCTGAGGAGTTCAAAGTAGGGCCGTAACAATCATTTGTGGCACAATATAGTCAATATAAAAGTTTTCGCAATAAGCATCATGCAGTTATAAGGATATATTCTCCAAGAGCTGATGTGTATTGGAATGATTCTAGTCTCTTCTGAAACTTCTTTAGCTTGTCCTTTTGTTCTATTTAATATTGACTATGATCCAGCTATCCTTTACTCAAATTTTAAATTAAAATGTGCTCTCCCCATCCCTTATAGTACAAGAGGTGAATTAATTCATATGTTAAGGTTGCCCCCTAGAGGGTGGATGATATTAAACGCAACAATACAAGTCAAACTAGACCCTAGGCTTCTTACCTCATTCTTAGCCTCCTTTTTTGTTCAATGATGATTTGTTATATAATCATTTTCAATAGTTGGTTAAAATAGTGAAAGATATACGGTCTCGTGGAAATAATGCTGTGATTCGTATCTTGAGCAGCCTGCTGCATCATTGCCCCCAGTACAAAATAAACTTTTCCTGGTAAATTTAGGGTCTTTTTCTTTATCTCTGGACATACATGATCAGTTTGTAGGTAATAAAGAATGTCCTTTTCTGCACTGATTTTATTAAAAACCAAATGAATGCAAATGACGCAGTAGGGGACATTTTCTCTCAGCAATCGGTTTCTGATTTTCAGAGTGGGGTTTTTTTTGTTATTTTTTGCTATTTTCGTCTCAGGGTTTGCTTAGAGAAACACACCCACATCTGTTGGCTTCTCTTAATTGGGGTTGTAATTATCTGGCGATCGCAGTGTAATGATGCAACCTCGGTGTCTGGAAAGCTAATGTTTGCATTCCATTCCCAGCGTCTGAAAAAGCCGCTCATTCTCTTTCGTTGACAATGCAGCAGTGTCACAATTAGCTTCGCAGGACAGATATAAATCTGTGCGATGCATCCCTTCTTATTGATTTGTGTCACTCTAGAGATGCAGGGACTCTGGCATTTGCCATGAGATGATTGGAGAGACGTGTCAGCCGAGTGATACCAGTCCTCCAGGCATACCTCCATTAAAAATATAATCGATGCAGGTGCTGCTCTTTATTGACTCGGTTAAGAACGTTACTGAGAACTTTTCAACTGCGAGCAGAGATTGCATTGCCTACCCTTTCAGATCTGAGCAGATGTGCGAACAGTCGTGTGCTGCTGGATCTGATGCCGTTACAAAGAGTGGATAACAGAGAGAAATCTGGATCTTCTGTGGAGTTATTTATACTCTGTGATTTATAATGAGTGCAGTCTGGGGAAGTGACTCTGCCTTGAGGCAGGAAGGAACCTGTGACATCAACCCTCTGAATTAATAACCCTTTGTCATGTTTTGAATTCGCCATGCAAGACATCTTGTGGTACATCGGGGAATTGAAGCGCTGTTTAATGTTGCGACTGAGAGCCAAAATGTGATGGATTTAAAACAAGATGATATTGGTGTACGGAAAACACAAATCTGTATTAATATATTTCAGGATGTGCTTGTCAGACAGAAACAGAAAGCAGAATAATGAGCAGGTGTCGTGTGGCAGGGAGTAAAACTCTGTGCAATTTTCGGGATACAAGGAGCAAAGAGACTCAGGGGATAATAATGGGACAACGAGATTAAAAGTTGAGCAGAGTCTGTGTTCTTTCACATTAGAGTTTTCTGTGATCAGATCAGAGTTGAGATGAAGAAGTGGAAAGTGAGGGATTCTATTTAAACCAAACTGCAGTCAGGGAGACCAACAAACATTTCTGCTACAACTGCAAGATTTATTGTAAGGGATGAAAAAAACTTAAGCTGAAATATAGGGCTCTGTGAAAAAAAGTGGTGCGGCTGTTTCGACGTGAACAATAAGGAGACGCCTGAAGAAAAATGTGTTGAAGGGTCGAGATGCCAGAAGAAAGCCATCACTACACAAACACCCGCTCCAAGCAGCTTCAGCAATAAAGTTATTTGGAGGAGGTATTTTGGAGGCGGGTCACTGATGTTCTGGTGATGTTTGAGCTCCAAAGGCACCAGAAGCTGCTCAAGGGACGTTACTGAACATTCCACACGACAGTGATCCAAAACACAAGTTCCACTCGTCATCGGTTCCACCAGAACTAAGAGAAGGTTCTGGAGTGGATCTCAGTCTCCTGATGTCAGTTTCACTGAAGCACTCTGGGGAGAACTCAAACGTGTCGTTCATGCAAAAATTTCCAAGAGCTGGAGGATTTTTACCAAGAAGAATGTGAAGATAAAGAACCTCATCCACAACTACCTCAAGAGACTTCAGACTGCTATTGATGTTAAAAGGGGGGAAATAAAAAGGGAAAAGTTTTGATCAGGGTCATCTGGAAAGTTTCTGTTGTGATTATGATTTAAAAAGAGGAAACACATTGTTTGACAATAAATGGCTTCACACAAACACTAACTGTGAGTGGGAAAAAGGTGTTTTTGTTACGTTTTCTGAAAAATGACCAAGAAATCAAAAATGTTGCTCAAATGTGAACTTATGAGCACAGTTGCAAAGCAACTTGTCTTGTTTGGATAGGCTGCACATTAGATGAAGTGTGTTTCCCTGTGAACACATACAACCTCTTTGCAAAACACAAAAAATTAGAAAATATCATTCAGGGTTTAGGAAAGATGATCATGTGGCACAAGGCTGGTGATCTCTTATAATTGTTTCCTGTGCTGTTGTTTGTGCCTGAGTTTAGCATTTGTGCCATTGTTCCGAAATATCAAAAGCAAAGTCACAGAGGCACTCCACTGATGTCGTATTTCTCTGAAGGAGCCTCATTTTGAACTGAGGAAAGTGTTTTGAGTACATCCTTAGCCTTTGGACTTGCAGGATTGTTCTTTGAAACAGCAATATATTAGGAAGAATCCTCGTTGTGCCTCGGTGAAAGTGGGTCATGCAATGCCTTGGGTGACACACAAACACACACAATGCTTCTAATGCCAACTGCCGCTTTCCTGTAGAAGTTAAAATTGCTAAATTGATCAGCATGCAACAAGAGGGTGATGTAAAATAGGCTGTTAGGAGAGGAATAAAGACCAGCAATGGCAATATGTGTTTAGTTAAAGTTCATGGTGCATGTGGACTCCACTAGCAGGCCAAGTGATGGAGATGGTGAAGGTGTTGAAGCCCATGTTAGAAGCAAGAGCAGAGAATGCAGAATTATTGAGGTGAAGGTGAAGTTATAACAGACAGCTGGATGCTGTGGAGCCTAAGAGCTGAGGAGCACATAGAGTTCTTGATCCAAACCTCATACCTGATCGTCCATCCTTCAAACCAGCCTGGAACCGCTAGAGCATCGGGCAAGTGAGGTAATGCGCACCACTCCATCCCTGAACAATTTGGTGTATACCTCACCACATTCCTCAAAGTGGAAGATCCAGAGGCCCATTTTTCCTAGACCAAACACCAGAGAAAAGCAAGATTTAAAGAAAATACCAGAATACTTGGAATACTTCCCTCACCTTTTTTCTATGATATGAGTGACTTTTCCTTTTACTTGCTTCCTTTTCCCTTTTCCTTTTCCCACCACCAAGCCAACATCCTCTGCCACCAGAGATCTCCAGAATATGCTCAATGGAATAGAGGTGTTGCCTGTGTCACAAGAGGGGTTACAGTCCTCCTTATGGAGCCCTTTCCTTTGTACTACTCCCCAAATCCCGATCATACCCCAACCCTTATCCATAACCCCAACCCAAACTCTAAACCATTAGCCCTACCCCAAATTCCAAAATCAGACCCTTACACCCCAGCCCAAACTCCAAAACCTAACCCATAACCCCAACCCAAACTTTAAACTTTACCCCTAAACCTAACCCCAGCCCAAACTTAAAAACCAGGATCCGTAAACCTAACCTTAACCCAAACCCAAAAGTCCTCCTGAGCAGGGCATTCGCTGTTTTTTGCACATACACACTTAAAGGTGCTTCATGTTGGCAGTTAACTTTAGCTTCTTAGTAAGGATCAGCAGCAACAAAACATATCTTTGTGTGTTGTTCTCTTGTCTTGAGTTTTACAACCGCAGTGGGTGGAGTCATGTTATCAGAGGTTATTCTCATTTACCACTGAAGAGAGAGAGGGGGGGGTCAGGTTGGATGAACTAATGGAAGACACTTTTAATAAGCCACTGAACTGTTCGTCTCATTCTCAGCCTCGAGAGATTCTTTCAGATTTCCCCAACAGCAGTCCCCTCACAGAGGATGTCAAGATTAGCAGACCAAGGGCTAGCCCCTCCATCTCCACGAGGACATCATGAAGAGAACTAATGGTTGAGGCATGAAATCTGTTTGATCCACACATTTATAAAGACTTGACAAATGAGAAAGCATGGGATCAATCGTGGAAACGTGGAGAGATGTTACACACAGTCTGAATCGGTCTGCAGCTGTAAAACAGATCCTAAAGATCTATTGATTTGGCTGCTGAAAAGCGAGTGGTAATCCATGCCAGTGTAATACGGTGCTACTTTTGTTTAAGGCTTACTTTGAATTTAAAGATCAGTGGCATTGTGTAATTGGGAAGATTCAACAGCAGGGGCTTTTAGGGGGATTTTTTAAGAGAAATGTACAGAGAAATTTTAAGAGTAATGTACAGAGTCTTCCAGTTCACTGCATTTCTTTGGTGCGATGTCCTGGAACACGACTTTTTGAGAAAAGCTTTTAGGTTAATTTTTGGAAAATAATTAGCAGGATTTAAAGCTAGGAATCTATTTTTGTTCTTATTTAGCAACTTTACATGAATAGACAAAAAGAGAAAATGTTATGTTTGTTCATTAAACAGAAAAAAATAGTTCTAGATGATCTGTATAATTTTTTTTTAAATCTAAACAGAAATCTAAAAATGTTAAAATAAGCCTATTCAAATGTACATTTCGCAATTCTTTAAAATTCAGTGTCTGAAATTCTTCGATTGGTGTATTAATATTCTTTAAAACTATAAATTCTCTGTGTCAGGTGAATTTAAATAATTTAGAAACAGGGCTATAAATAATATTTCCCCTAATGTGGTAATGTGATCCACCATTCAAACCACATGTGTTTGCTTCAATAGTTGCTAGTTTTGTCTAGTTGCAGAGACACATCTGTTTCGTGATTGAGAATGAAGGGTGCGAGCTCCTCTCCGATGGCTGCTCTAATTTTGTTTGTGTCTCATCCTGGAACAATTCCTCGTGGATCAGGCAGGAGACCATTTGTTTTTGTGAGCAAATAACACGTCCTGAACAAATTAGATAAACGGCTTGTGTTGCTAAGTCATCCGAGTGTGCTGGAATAGTTCACTTTATTATTGTTTGTGTTTTTTAAGATATCATCCACAATCTTTTATTTAAATGAGATATAATTTTAGTTTTACATAATTGTTTTATTTCGGTCTATATTTTCGGTCTGTATACACAAGATGATGGTTCACAAATTCTTCAGAATGAAGCAGAAATGGGAATGTATTTTGTGCACTTACATATTGGAAAGTTAGAGGCTGAATTTATTAAAATATCATTTAAGGCCTCGATACTAAACCACCAATGGAACATCACAAATAACCCCGAAACGAACGGTTCCAACGAAAAAGGGTTTCGGAGTGAAATATCGGATTTGGTTTCTGCAGGATGTTGACCGGTGAAAGTTGGCTCTTTTGATGAGAGTAAGTAAGTAGCCTTTATTTGTCACATACACTGTTACATGCAGTGGAATAAGACCCCTCTGGCCACAAACATAGACAAGGTGAGGACAGCACAGTGTTGAGAGGTTCCGCACTGTCCTTCAGAGGGCAGCGTGGAGCAGGTTAAAAAAAGCCATTGTAACCAAGCACATATAGACATAATACAGGGAAAAAAGATTGCAGGAGGGGGTAGGGTCAGGGAAGATGGCCCGTTCGGATTACAGGGGTTTGGAGAGTTTGCAGAGGTTTGTGTCCTTGAAGAGGGACACTGAAGAGAGAGAGAGACAAAGTGTCTCGTTTTCTCCCTCTCTCTGGGGAGTATTTTGACTTCTTACGAGAGGAGGTAAAAGAGCTGCTCGGTGGCGCTCATCTCACATTTTCTGTCGGAGCACAACCGCCATCTACATGCAGCGAATGTCATTGCATCAATATCTCTTTGACGCAGACGAAAAGCAACCTGCTGAGAAGCATCAGGAGACTCTCAATTCCAGTCGATGTGAACAGGCCTTTGCTTGCGACAAGCTCTATCTCCGGGACACTGTTTCCAACTCTTCTCTAAGTAAAGTCGTAATGGGCCGGTTCAAAACTCACTAGATGATCTCACTGCTTATGTGATGTGCAGGAAACGCTATGTTTCAATGCCAAAGAACACAAGGATTGCACCGACACATCTTTCATTTCATAATTAAACACAGATAGCATTATAGAACCAAAAGTGTGAAGTGAGAATGGGATACAGTAAAATATTAAGCTCGGTCACTTAATACAAAAAAAATGTAAATACTTTCAGTTTTAAAGTGTGAAAAAGCTGGGCCAACAACCCAGCTCACTCCCATGAATTCACCTGCCGACAGCCACCCCATGGAAACAGTCACCAATTCACACCCCCTGACTCTCCATGATTGCTTTCTGCTTTCTTGGATTCTCCCGTGTGGATTGCGCCATCTCTTCTGGGTTTCTACCGTGACTGGTTTCCTACTCTTATGCGTTGACTGTAAATGAACTTGTATATTGTCCAGTGTAGTAGATGGCTGTAATGCCCCATATAACGTTGGTGCTACAGATTTACCAACCTCCCTGGATGAGAATGTTGCAGCGTTAAAGCTCACATTTCACAGTGTTTCATGCCGCATCAGCAGGTCTTCTAACTTGGCTTGAAGCTTGTTGTTGCAAGACATTATTAAATCTATTTTCAAGCTAAAAACAGTCAACTTAGGTTTATGCTCTCCCTTGAAAATGCCTGTAGCATTAGCCGTCAGCAAATTACTCTGTTGTGGTTTCTTTAAATTTCTCTGTTGGGACTGATTTGTTATGAAAGCTTGTTTGATCTGTGATTAAGACGAAACACCACAAACACATCTAATGTGCAGCTTAAACAGCTCCTCTCTCATGTTCTTTTTGTAACTATTATGTGTGTGAATGTACAATACTGAAAACTGTGAGCTCTGCCTTTAACTATTTTCTTTTATTTAAATAGTTTTACTCTTTTTTTTTTTAAACAGAAGACCCTCCTGGTTCTTCCTGAAAGGTGCTGAAAAATTCGCCATAAAGTAATATTCACCATGTTCAGTGTCGGGAGCTGCTTTCATGAATTCTCTCTGCTTTCATTTTTGTTCTGTTAATAGGAACTTGGTTCTGCGGAGTTCTGCGGATGTCTGATGTGACATTCTGAGGAGTAATCAGATCAGTAGCCAATGATTTGATCTACGAAATATCTACATTATATCACCACTGCACACCACATCCTGGTTTAACACTAGACATTCATAATAGAGTACCGTAAGTCATATATTTAGTATGTAAAAGATACATTGTTAAAATTTTGCCTAAAATAAAAATAAAATTAATAAAAGCCATCATAATGCTTTTTTTAATGCATCATAAAGACAACATTATGTTATGTCACCAACTTCTCCATAGCAACCAGACTGTTTATCCTAGAAACCAATTTGACCGAACCATACCTCGGATTTGGGAAATCAGACACATGGGGGCTGGTGTATAGCACTCATATTGACATTCTATTGTGTCACTGTCATCTCCATAGCAACCAGACTGTTTACCATAGAAGCCAGTTTGACATATCTATGCTTATTAAAATATCTGGTTATTAGTAAAACATTTTTTTTATTTGATGTTCATTTTTCAGAGGTGACTGCTACAAAACAATGTTTATCAGTAGACGGAAATGTAATGTTCCAATCGCAGAGTGTTCTGGTCTTATAACAACAAACAGAGTTCGGTTTATGCTGGTAATACTCTTTCTGGTGCACAGAAAGCATCTGCACGGTCACACACAGTGCTACTGAAAAATCATGCAACTACAGGAACTACATATAAATCTGGCACAAGTCTCCTGCCTCAGGACAGAAAGCTGAGAACCATCAAACAGAGAGATTTTGGCAGCAATGTCACACCGCGTTGATCTTGAGTGAACAGGACAGCGAGCGCTTCAGTTCAGACCCTTGCAGAAAACTGGCGAATGCAGCGTGACCCGTATGCCCTTGTAAATCATCCCAAACAGCAATTAATGTCTTTGTTTGTCACTCTTGGTATCAATTAAGAGGAGCTCAGCCCCTTCTCAAATTAAAAAATGAAAATATCTGTATCTGTTCATTAATAAACATGAAGAAAGCATCTCAATGAAACGAAGCTGAAATTAAACAGTAAACAGTAGAAATATAAGTACTCTGGTATATTTCTACTAGTTACTTGGCACCTCTGCTACTGATTAGGGGTGTAACGGTTCACGGTATGTATTGAACCGTTTCGGTACGGCCTGTTCGGTTCGGTACACTTGCGTACCGTTTCAGTATTTTTTATTAAATAATATAATATTATTAGCGCGATATTAAGCGCAGCGGAACAATGTTCCTAGGCGAGTTTCCGCACGGACGATATTGAGTGACGCACAGTAGCGCTGCACGGGTAGCTATGAGAAATGGCATCATGTGTAACGTCCATTGCTACATTTATGTACCACATATGTATGTGTGTTGCCCTTGAGCTGCGCCCCAAACCCTCAGTGTGCGCGCTGCAGGAGTCTGTGTGTGTGTGTGTGAGGAGAGGGAGAGACGAGTGTGTGCGCTGCTCTTCCCTGAAACCGCTACCCTGTTACATATTGTTTACTTTTATTTTGTGTTTTGAAATGTAATTTCTTGTGACGCTGAAGGAAGCTAACTATAAAGGTTTGAGTTTGAAATGATGTGTTCCACGGAGATCGGGTATGTGGCAGGCAACACATCTAACATTTTGTACTGCTGGAGATATTGTCACTGCAACCAGATCTGTGACCAATCAGTCAGAAAATGTGGATAGGTTAATATTTTAATCCAAAAACTTGAAAAGTTAGTTTTGTTGATATACAAGCTGAAGCTGCTGCTAGTGTTAAAAGTTTGCAGGTCCTAACTAGTTGCAGTATTTAATTTTTTATTTAAAAAATGTGTTTTTCTTTATAAAGAGCGCAATTTATTTAAAATATCACCCAAATGTGTCACTTTTATTTATTTTATGCAAGAATTCTATTGTGAATTGGCAACTTTTCAAAATAAAGATTATGTAAGTTCTTATTGTTTTTGTACCGAAAATGAACCGAACCGAGCTCTCCAAGACAGTGTTCCGAACCGAATATGATTTTAGCGTTCCGTTACACCCCTACTACTGATGTATCACCCGGACGATTTTTACTTCGTCTGAGTCTAGTTGTGTCTTGTTAGCTGCTTTTGTTACCTGTTCACTCTGTTTCTTCGCAATTAAAAATCCTTCAAAATTTTCCATAATTATGAATAATTATCGAGTTTCCTGAGAAGACCTATGATCTCCAAAAGAAGAATGCAGTCCTGGAAGTGAAGCATGTAATGGAGCTCCCTGAAGCAGCTTTCTCTTCTTGAGGGATGCTGCGTGGGTGCCTAGCTCGATGGGAAACGGCTCCATTTAAGAAGGTTAATTATGAGGTGCCACTAGAAGACTTGAAGGACTTATCACGTAGCATTTGTGTTAGCGTGAGCATTAGAATTGGGCTTTATAGAACCGAACAATTCGTGGGATGTGCTGAATAGATAATTACATTTGTACCGCCTCCGTTTGAGTCACATCCCTAGGGCTGTCTGGTAACACTCGGAAAAGAAAATATTTAAGCTTGCTGGAGCAGAGGGGCATTTCTGGTCCCTGTTATCATTGTTTGGGTACACAGTGAAAGTCTGCTTCAGAGCTGGTGCGCTAAATAGAATCATCCTTGATTAAGATGGTTAGCTACCAGCTGCTGCGTGAAAATAAGAAAGAAGAGAAGTGATTCTTTGCAGCTTATTAGCATTCCAATAGATGCTAAACATGAGTTCTGCCAAGAATCAAGGCTTTAGGAGCTTTGCTTCTAAAAGCTATTGTTCTCCCGAGGGTCCGGTGTGTAGAGCATTTCAGAAAATTAAGAATAGGCTTTCAAGACTCACCCACCACCATCAATCATTATTCACAGAAACTGCACTTCCTCCGCCTAAACAAAACTTTCCATGTTTGCCCACCTATTACCAAACCAAGAGGGAGAGGCTGGCATCCGTCCAGAGCTCAGAGGCCTATTGATGAGCGGTGAACTGTTCACTTCCTATGAGCACAATGCCCACAGACGTCCTCTACGCCAATCTCTATGAGTCAGAGGAACTTTTTCAGAACTTTAACAGAGATGTGTGGAACGTCTGTGACTGCTGAATGTAGATGCAGCCCGCTCCAGAAACACGCTAGGAGAAATAACTGGGATGGCATCCAATCAGGACAGGGATAATAAAACGGAATATGGGCCTCACAGTATGCAAGGCTTTGTAAATGGTACCATCTGTCGGAACACATTGTCAGCATGCTGTGAAGGTGACAAATGTAGGCAGGTGAATATCTCCTGTCCTTCCTGCTGCTGTCGTGTGTGTGCTGAAAAAAGCCTTATGCTAATTAGGAGGAAAGCTGTAGACTCATAGGAATTCTTAACGAATGAACAAGTTCCCCATTGACTGGTCAAGGTCAATTGTGCAGGGCACATTCAGAGCGGCGCGGAGCTTGTATAATTGCTCCTGTGTGCTATCTAAAATACTATTTGGGTAGCTGAGCTTATCAAAACACTTACTTGGCTTCGATTTCACCGATACAAGTTTGTGTTTGAAGCACTCTCCTCGTCGAGACAGGGTCGAGTTCTAAAACCGGCGTTTATTGATGTATCTTCAAGGCAAAACACCATGTGCTCTGTGTGGGTTTTAGTTTAGGGTTTTAATCACGAGAAGCTGTGTTAGCTGTGTTAGCTGTGTTGTACTTTGCACAAAATGATGAAAAACAGCAAGAAAAATATGTCCGCAAGTATGAAAGAAAATGATTGTGTCTAAAAAGATTGAGGCCAGTCCAGTTATTCCGCAGCAAACCCACTCATCGATATCTTCATATCTCCCTTGCTGTGTGCACAGGTGCGATTCAAACAGGAAGAGCCATCCCCATCTGTTCCTAAAAAAGTTAGAAGCTTGGGAATGTTAAAGAGAGCTCTGGAACTAAAGGGCCAGACCTTTTCCTGAAAAACAACTCCACACCATGATACTAACATTTACTACAAAAAAGAAAAACTTTGATTGTATTATTTAAGTGACTATGGGTGATATGAAGTATATCATTTATCAATCAGCTATTGATCTTTTCAATCTGTTGCTAGGGTATACAGTCTGGTTGCTAGGGAGGAATCTCGCTACCCTTTTCCCTATGAGTCATGTATACCAACCCCCACGTCCCTAGCATTTTCTGAAGCTGAGCTATAGACCAGCAGATTTGGTTACGAGGGTAAAAGTGTACTTGCTGTAGAGGGGTCAGAGACCCTTTGCCACGTCTCTGTGATTTTCCAAATTTGAGATCAGAAACTTTGGTTGCTAGACAGCTGTCAGTGATGTCATTGAAAAAGCAACAATAATTCCCTGATTAACATAAACAAAGCCAGAATTCTTAATTTTGTTTTTCTTTAAGATATTTTTGTTGCCTTTTCACATGTATTTTCAAAGACCGTAACAAGTCAATGTTACATTTTACTCCTTTCTAAAGTATAGGTAGATTGTACAGTGGTTGGTATGTTCTTGCACAGACCTCTGCTCTGTTTCTACGAGATTCTCATTTGAGTAGTTTTCCAAAGTTTGACCCCATATTAACTCAATAGAAAATGTCCCAGCATTCTCAGCGATTTCCCCAACATTCTTTTATAGGTACCAGTCTGAAAAGATACAGCAACCCAAGGCAAAAAATTGGTGGCCGTAGCTCGAAAGCAAATGATATATCAATTCTTTCTGATTTTAGTAACCATTCATTATCAAACTTTGTTTTTTTCCTCATATATTTACTGTTAGCCTTTATTTTAGTTTGGACAGTGGTTGAGTACAGAAAGAGAAGTGGAAGAGAGAGAGAGAGAGAGAGAGATCAGGAAAGGCAGGGATTCAAACCTACATCCATCTATCCCTTCTGTCATCATTTGAACAAACATTTAAAAAAATGCTAAAAAGACAGAGAGATAGACATGAGGTGTTCATTCTATTCAAATACTGCTTTAGTTTGTTCAGAAAGTGCAAGGTGACTGTGACTGTCTCCAAGCCTCTGGCTGCAATGCATCAGCAGATGCTCACAGCCGCCCTGCTTAAAGACAGCTTGGGTATTCGGGATCCCAGGGACCCCCGCCCTGACCCTCCTGCCTGCTGCCCTGTGATAGATGATGATGTCCAAATATTCAAGCCACTGCATATGCGACAGATAACGGCCCAGTGGGGGAGCTTATCGAGCAGAGGCCGCAAATCCCATCAGCTGTAGAAAGGCATATTTAAATTGCTTGGCTAGGTCACGTCGATATTGCATCGCAGCCGGCTAAAAGTGTGAGGTTTTAATGTAATCACAAGAAGCGGCATAAACACCAGCCGGATTTTTTTTATGCAGGTGCCTCTGAGTTATTGACAGAGAGTTGAGCTGAGGGAAAATCACAGGGTCTCATATCGGTAGGGAAAACGTGTATGGAGGTATTTATGTTATCTAACTTTCCTCTGCTCTCCTTAAATCACCAATAATTTACATGCAAACATTAAAAAAACAAAAACATTCCATACCCTCATGTCATCTGAGTGCTTTTTCTGAAGTTCTCGGTGACCATAAATTACTTTTTGTCCATCCAAATTGGGCATTGAAAACCTTCGGGTTCCTGGCACCTTTGCCACAAAGAACCCACAAGAACTTTGAGAAGATGAGCGGAGTTGAGGTGAGTAGCAGGATAGTAAGGGTAGTGGAGTGGGGAACCGCTGCAATGGTAGCCGAGTGTATGAGTCTTTTAACAGAAGGTGATGGATCGGAGGTGCGTTCTGATTGGGTGATTGGTTGAGTGGGGGGGGGGGGGGTTCTTTTGCTGGTGTTTAATGAAGTGCTCTTGATTGCTGGCTTTGTCTTTTCTGGGGACTCTTGTGACCATTCCAGGGGTTTTTGTTTGTTTGTTTTACATTTTGATGAATTGTGTTAAATATGTGACCAATTGTTTCTGTAAACTTTGTGAAGCCTCATCTAAGACTAAGTGAATTCTTTCATGTTAATATTAAGAACAGAGTTTTAAATGCAGTCAAATTGATCGACTCAGACCAATCAATGTACTGCCAACAAATAGAATGATAACACAGTAACTTCAGATTTTGTCGAGAATGAGCTTTTCTTGACTTTCAAGGCATTCTTTGTAACAGTATGTGACAAAATGTCAAATGTATTTTGGAGTAAAGTGGTATTATAATCATACTATTAAGGTAGAATGGAATACTTTGAAAGATTTTTTGCAGCTCTGCACACAAGCCATCGTAGGGCATCTCAATTTTTATTTGGAAATTCCACTTGAGAAAAACCTCAGTTCCTCAGTGTAAAGCTTGATGGAAACAAACACATTAAAATCATCTGCACAATAAAATCAAGTAATGCTATACTTTTAAAGTGTAAAAACCTGAACTTTTAAAAAATAAATAAACATTCCGACTAATTTAGGCTTTTTGTGCTCATCAAAGAGAGTCTTGGAGAAAGAGATGGTGTGATTATTCTTAGCAGCTTCAGATACAAAGACACTATGAGCCAAGCTGCTCTTTCATTCCATGTCCAAAGCCAAATCCTGCAGAACAGAAAGCAACAAAGAGCTTTGATGAGGAAATGCTTCTTCATCCGTGACTTCGGCATCCTTGAAGTTTATGCAGAACACCGTTCGACTTAAAGGCCATTCTAATTATCACTAAAATTTCTCAGAGAAAAAAGTGGCATTTTTGACTGCAGAACTGAAGAACATCAGCAGTTGATGCAGAAGAATGTGAATTCATGTCACTGAGAACCGAATACAATAAGATCCACAAAACATGGTGCTGCTAATGCCTCCTGGTGCTCATGAACACGGCTATTTGAAAAGTTGTTTCTTACTTGCAAATATAATTATAATTGAATTTTTATTTAAGGAAAAATATTTCTGAAAAGTGAAGCCCAGTATAACGGATAAGGGTAAAACATAAAATAAAAATCGAAATGCTTTTCACCTGAGCCTGCTTGAGCTACAGCCACCAAGCTTTGCAAAAACATCCGAGCTGGTCTGACTCAGCTTGTTAAATCTTGTCAGACCCATATACGAATTTTGGCAAATCGCTCCCTTCTGTCTGAGTCATGTACTTGTCCAGAAGATCGACTCAGGTGCCTCAGAAAGCTCTTTGGTGTACAATGATTCTGTGGAGAAGATAGCGTTTTAAAAACATAAACTGGTCATGAGGGGCAGAATTCTAACTGGTTAGTAGATGTTCCTGCTGGTTGGTAAACATTAAATACACATCACGTCAAAAGCTCAGAATGAGTTGAGAACATAAACACGAGCAATGGTTTACTACTCAGCCGTTCAATCAGGTTAAGAAGTTGTTTCACAAAATAATTAAAAGTGAGAAAGATGCACAAGAGAGTTTCTTCAGGCTTATATATAATTCATGGCAATATGTCCAATTTATTTCACTCAGTATGTGACAGCTTGTTTTAGAATCCCAATAATACAAAATAAAAGCATGGCTGTGTGACAGCAGACGGTGCTGCATGCTAATCGAAACTGGAAGGACAGAGAAGGTGTTGAAAACATGTGAAAGTAATATGCATCTGGACGTTTCATTTGACTCGAATATTAATTTTTGTCTGTCAGTCTCACAGGAACATCTAAATATCTGATGAGACGAAACACTCGAACCGTAACACTGTTCTTTGCTTGTCTGACACTTTCTAAAGGTTCTTTTAAAACGTCTGCTCTGTAAAGGGGTTCTGCATGCCTAAAATAATAATAATAATAATATATATATTTTTGTAAATACCAAACGATGATTTTAAAAATGACCAGGTTCATTGTTGTCTTGCAAACCTTAAAGTTCTAGAACACTGAGATATTGCATACAATCTTCCTCTTATTTATCCAGTACTTCCCTGCGCTCAAAGTTACTCATAACTGGGATATTAATCAACCCTTTATTTGTTATTTGCAAATTGGACCCCTCTGACCACAAACACGGACAGAGATAGAGATAGACTAGATTAGAAACGAGATATGTACAGTAGGAGATTTAGCTCAAAAATCCCCCCCCCCCACTGTGAAGTCGGGGGCAAAGCCTAATAAACAGCACATAGTGTATGGGGTGATGGGAGGTACTGTGGCACTGATCCAACCTGCAGCGTAGTCCCCTTGGGGAGGAATGTAGAGCTTCACATTATCTCGTTCTCCGGGGGAGGTTGTTTTGACTCCAACGATGGCCGAGGACATTTTGAAGAGAAGAGGGAAAGCCGAATGAAAAAAAAAAAGTTCTTTTGAGGTTGTGGTCCATATCAATCAATTTCACAGATCTTTATTTTCCATCTCCAGTCTCCATTTTATCCAAAATTCATTCCATGGTCATCAGTCTTTCTCCGACGATGTTTAGTTTGCGGTCAAAGACTATAGATTGAGCAAGATTGAGTTTTTTAAACTGCACTGACAACTTTTAACAGTCGTTAATAACCGAGAGCTCCCCATAATCTGATCAGCAGAGCCTCATCTGTCAAAGACCTTTGACATCCTCCTCGGACAGAGCATCCCGGCACACGATGTGCCTCCTTTCCTAATCGTCCTTCCGACAGGTGGGTTCCACTGAGCCCAAGCTCCTCATCGAGAAGATTGCATTCAGAGGCCAGTTGATCCGATCCATGGTTCCTTTATTTGGAGATCAGGAGTCTCTCACAGACAGACGAAGACAAGGGTGCCAGCAGAGAGAGAGAGAGAGAGAGAGAGAGAGAGAGAGAAAAAGACGTGAGAAAGCCTCTGCTAAGAGTCAAACAAGAAAATCTGATATTAATATCGATGTAAAAACCGATCACGTTCAATGACCTATGCTAATCTAATGTGAGAGTGATTGGAGACAACAGTTTTTTTTTTCTAGAATGACAGGAAGCTGTGTGAACTGATAGCTCCCAACCAATGTGCTGCTTCTGAGTCCCGTCAGGTCCCCTTCTTCACTATCACTGAGTGTCTTTCAAGGTTTAATTACACCAGAGAGCTGCAGAAACGCCATACAGCAGACTTGAAAACCTTTTCTGGCCAAAGATCAAGTTTGAATCAAATGCTTCTGCTCTCTGAGAGAAAAATGATTATTTTCTTGTAGATTTGCATTAGCAGAATGTCCTCAAGCACCGTTTAAAGGGGACTGTCCCAGAAACAGGTTTTAATTTATTTTTGTTTTAATTACCAGGTGGACCATTCGTCTTGGACAGCTGTGGAAGAAGATAACAGCAATTATTAGTTTTAGAGGCTCTGAGCTTTATCAAGTCAATGTTTTCTTTTTGTACTCTGTATAGGGCAATATTAATGGATGTTAGAAAACACACAATTGTCACTTGAACAGTAAACAGTGAATTAATGAAAACAGAAAATAACAGAATCTGACACAACTATTTCTGTCATTAAACATCTCAAACATGTTCTCCTTAGCAGATACAGAAAGGCTTTCATTACTGAAAAACTTTATTACCTGCTGCTCAGTTTTCTTCTTGAATAAACTGGTTCAGAACGCAGCTGCTAGAGTCCTCAGCAGAACTAGAAAGTGTGATCATATCACACCAATCCTATCCTCGCCGCACCGGCTTCTTGTAAAGTACTACGGTGGTTAGAAAAGCTCCAGCCAGTCTGAGCAGTCTACTCCTGAGCTGTCTTCGATCACAGAGTGCAGTCTAGTGGCTGTTCCTAAGATTGGAAAAGTCATCAGAGGAGGAAGGAGTTCTCACATCTAGCTCTGGAACAAACTCCCTGATAATGTTCGGAGTCATGTTGAGCATCAGAGAAAATGATCGATCTGATGTTTAGTTGTTGGTTGGTTGTAAACAAATCTATGTCTTTAATTTGTCTGGGCTTAACAAAACATCTACTTATTATTTTATTTCACTCAGTAGAATGTACAGCCAGAGCTTTTATATTCACAGATTATTTTGCAGCAAAATGCCAAATCATTGTAAAATCAATGCAGTGTGTATGTCTTTTGGGAATTTTGACATTGGGAGTCATTGGGAAACTCAAATAAGAAAAGTTGTTGAAGGAAATGCATGAAATATTTGAGAACCTCTCGAATAAATTCAATCTCACTCAGAAAAGTCCCAAAGAACAACTTGTTCAAAGAAGAAGAATGATTTCCTCTTTTGTTTGCAGTCTCAAACGAAACATTCAGAATTAAAAATAATTGATAAATGTTTTCATTTAGCCAGTAGTTTTTCATTGAATACTATCGATTCACTTGCTTTCAGATAAATTATGTGGATATTGAACTGTTTTGTGTCTGAGAATTTATTATCCATCCCAACAGAAAGCTCCATATAGAATATTTAAATGCTATGGTGTGATGACGTTTAACTGGTAAACCGCATCTTATTCATTATAAGACAAGTTAAACTGAACGATTACACTCCTTTAAGTGGGAAATGTAGTTCTACTAAATGATGAAGAGCTTTACAGTTAGATGCAGCAGGGACAAATTAGCACTTAAAGGTCTTATCCTGTGTTATTAATTAAAGTCATGGACTTCCTGCTTCCAATGATTAATGCCATTGTAATATCAAATATGTGAATAGAAGATAGAGCAAGACATTCACATTTTTTCCACGATACACCTTCAACCCGTGACAAATGGAACATTCTTCTGCAATGACTTCTCAAGGAGTTTCATGGAGAAAGTTTAAGCCACACACTGGTCCCGTGAGAATAGCACAAGCATCTTCTGAGGGTTCTCACGTTCTGGTCAAATGGGTGAGGTGCGGGTTTTATTTTTTTATCGTTTCTAGCTGCAAAGTTTACTTGCTGTGCACAGGAGAAATCCCCAGACTGCATGGAGTAAGGTTCTCGTACCCTTTAACTGTTTACTCTGATTAATGGATTGCATTGTTTTAAAAATTAAAAATTCGTTGTTAGGAATTAATTTGGTGCATTCATCAAATTACTTGAAACAGTTTTTGCACATTCACAAAAAAACTAAGGCTAAACAGTTAACTAATGGCATTTAAAAAGGTGCAATTAAAAAAAAGTCCAATGATGTCAAGCAATTGATTATTTTAAAAGCTTTCTGGGATTTGAGGAATTTTTAGTTTTAAAACTGTGAATGTTGCATCTAGTACCGGTCATTGGTTGACGACATGCAGTCGTTACTGTAAGCTAAGCCTTTTTTGCCTTGGCAAAGATCAAAAATACACTTAAACACCAGTAAAATGATGGATGACATTAAAGGAGTAATTAAAAAAGAGTGTCAAAAGCACGAGTATAATATATCGTTCAAGTTTGTAAACAATCAAGGGTCAAACGCAGGTGTCTGTGGGCGCTTCTTTGATGGACAGGCCTAGAGAAGCATCAGTGTCAGCTCATCTATCAGCATTATCAAGCAGTCTGACGAGTCAAGGTTGTGGAGCTCCACAGTGCATCCCTCAATCACATGTGAGGGCTTTCAATGGACACACTGCAGCAGAGTGCATCCATCAACTGGACACCACTATATTGTCCATCTTCGATAAACTCTGGAAACGAGACACTGCTCGGCTGCTAGAGAGGGTTGGCCCTTACAGAATTTCACGCTTGATAAGAAGACGGCTACACCCATCATATCACCACATTCAACTTTAAATAGCCAAAGAATTCACTGTGAACTCTTTCCCAAAGGGATCTAGATGTACTCTGGAGATGCATCATTTAGATGCAGGTTTCGTACTTTTTATTTTGGGGATGGTAAGAGAGGATGATTCAAACTCCCCATGGTTCAGAAAAACTACAGTGTGTGCTAAAGCACCTCCCATGAAGCTTTGTGCTCCAGTAGCTCACCAAATGACATTTGTCATAATTACACGCTTCAGTAAACTTGGCACATTGAAGATGACAGTGAAATAACACGGCCTGTGGCACAGCTCATTAAAATCAGGACGGACACCTCTCACCACTGTTTGGTCCATGTTAAAGGGCACCAACTGCTACAGTCTGCCAAAGGAACAAGAAATACCATTTACTATCATTCATTTGCTTTATCAATTTAAAACTCTAAATACTTTCATCTTCATACCCACTTATTCCCTTTCAGGCTCACAAGGGTCTGCTGGTCAGCTCACTTCAGGGTTACACACTGGACAGGTCTCCAGGCCATCGCAGATTCGTTATACATTGTAATTAAATTTTGATTGAGTTTTTTTAACATTTAATATCTATTTATTACCTACACCAATGGTCCCCCATTTCCAGGCTTCTTATCTGCACATGTGGTCCTTTGGTTTTGAGGTCCTTACCTGCATGGTTGAGGCTCCTCCACCAACACACATGATCTCCCAGTTCTGGCCTCCGTACCTGCACAAGTGGTCCTCTGGTTCTGGGCTCTTCATCTGCTCAAGTGGACTGAAAATAAAGAATGAGGTAATGATTCCTCTGGTATCCACAGTATTTAGAATGACAAGCAGAGGATGGACATGCTGCAAAATTGTGTTTAATAAATCTTCGAAGTTAGAGCATTAGGCACATATTAGAGACATTGCTTAGAGCAAATATATATTTTTTTTTTCCTAAATTAAATTTGCTATTGAGATTTTTGCTAATTCATTTAGGACAACTAATTAAGTCGCTCAAATGAACAGCGGACCATTTAAATTAGATTTTAACACTATTTGCAGACAATTCCTCTTGAAGTAGCATGGGATTCAAAGTTTATTAAAACTGCCAATCTGACAGAATGATCAGTGGGAGCTTTAACATCTTTTAATTAGAGTTCCAGCCACAGCTTTTCAGCGACAAATAAAGATCTGTTCAAGTGATTACTTCACTAATCAAAATTTAAGCTTAAAGGGCTCTAACCGAAATCACACGAGATTATCAAATAAAATCATGGAAGCCCAACAGAGCTCCCTGCTGAACCAGAAACTCCTCACAAGGAAACCAAGGCTAGAATTAAAATGTTCAACTATATTCCAGTCATGTATACCACAATATGTATATAGTCCAGTCAAAAGTACCGTGAGATGGTTTAAAGGGATGTTTTTGAAAATGTCAACCAATAGGCAAAGGTAGCCAATTGAAAAGCCGGGCAAAAAACAATAGTACTTGTTAAAAAAAACAATATCCATAATATATATCTATGAATAATCATTTTCATAACCTTTCCAAATGTTCAGAATTGTAAGTATGTCTATGCATTCATTCATTTCCCAACCCGCTTATTTTCTTTTTGGGGTCACAGGGGTCTGCAGGTGCACACATTATCTCCAGCACACATTGGGTGAGAGGTGGAGGTACATCCTGGACAGGTCCCAGTCCACCATAAACTCACAGATTCACACCTAAGGGGAATTTAGATTACTCGATTAACTTGCCGCATGTTTTAACCGGAGTAAACCAGGAGGAAACCCACACAAGCACCGGAAGAGCCTTGAATACAGAAATAAAAAGAGCACAAAAGTTTGATATTTGGCATAAATGGATATAATTGGATGAAATGCATGTTTTCACAGTAACTGAATGCAAGTAGAAGTTGGAGGCATATACAGAAGATAAAGATATACAGACAGGTTGAGACACACAAAGGGCTTAAAGAGGCCTGGAGCATGTTTTTTGTTTTCAATTAAAAAAAAAAAAAGAGTTAATTGATTGATTTTCACTGTAAAGTTTTCACGACACCGCGACTAAAATTTGGTTAAATAGCTTCCTTCAAGAAATGTTTCAGGACATGATAAATACAATGTCAGCGGAGCCATTTCTTATTTAGGGAATCACTGATTTGTATTTTAATATGCTATCTCAGATTGTCCTCAGATGCACCTTTGCTGCCAATGTTTTATTCAACACACATCACAAATATTGATGGCATCCAATTATTAAAAGCTTATGCATAAGAGATCAGGCCATTTGCAAGAGTTTGCAGAGAATGGCAGCATCCCTGCGGAGATCTGAAGTCATTGTTGAAGTCATCAAATCGATCATCAGTAAAACCGTCAAAGCGTAAATAGAGGAACACCCACATGAATCAAAATCATCCGAGTAAGGTCACGCACACACAATCCTGCAGTGAGAAGAATCCCCAGGTTACAAGAGGGAGAGAGAAAAATCATTTTAGTTTTAGTTGGGATGTGTAATGATCCACTGTTTCCTTCCTATGTGGCTAACTGCTCTGCCCCCGCCCTGTCAATATAACCCAAGCCCGTCTTACAGTAGCGTGCTATGTGACAGCCTAGAAAGGACTCCGTGGCCTTGGATCTCCCAGCATCTCTGGGGAATGGCACCTAGCAAGGTTTTATCGAATTCAAGGGTTTGTCAGTCCTTGAGTGAACCCATGAGTGCCGTCTCACTAGTCTCTGCACAAACCACGTTTCAGTGCTTGAGAAAATCCCATTACGCTTGATTTGGGGACAACAGATGAACTTTGGGAGAGGTTTTGAACATCCAGCAAATATGTGTGAATAACATGGATGGTGCCTGTTTTTGTAAAAGCCCAAAGAAAGGAAGTGATGAATTTATAAAAAAAAGGAAGTGGGATTTGCATAAAAAGAGGAGTGGTAAAAATGACCTGAGAGTTGAAGATAAGTTTCAGGTTACAGTCTTAATATCTATAAAGGGTGTTCTAAGGTGCCGTATCGCTAAGAATGATTAAAAACCAGTGGAGAACACACTTAGAACATATGAGAAGCCCCCAACAAAACTGTGAGTTGGATCCTTTAACTGGTCATCTGGAAAGTCAATATGGTTCGAAAAAAAAAGTTGCTTTATTCTTTTTATATATAAAAGATACTTCAAAGTCATAACTTTGACCTGGCCATATTGTGCATGAATGGTTTCATTTTGTTGTAAAGATGTCCATGCTAATATTTAGATGCTTTTGCAGCAGTGTATACTGTGCATGAACACAACAAAAGTCTTGGTTAAGTAACATATTTTCAAACAATGTGTTGGAGTGGTGCTGCACCCCAATGGAACCCAACACTACACCACATCCATCTTCTTACAGCACAGCGCTGTCATTCAGAAGGACAGCTGAGGAATGGAATGCAGGTTTTAGCCTGATTTCCTATGGATTTCCCTGAATCTATTGATCAGTTCCCTGTATATAATGACACTCAGCTCTTGAGTTACAGTGCGAACGGAGGCTCTCTGGCCTTAAGGACGCCCTCAGGCTCTGGAGTAAACAGCAATTTACTTCAGGCCCAGCTAGCGTGGGTTGCTGGCTTACCGCGCTGATTTACAGGCCACCAAATGCACTGAGGAGAGCTCTATCTCAATAGGTCTGTTATCAATCTCTCCGTTATCCGACTGGATCAAGCGGTGGCTGGGATTGGAGAAGAGTGGAGATCAGTCCAATAGGTGAATCATCGTCAGGCCAGGAGCCTTTCGAGATGCAATTCCAGCCAAGCAAGAGTTAGTAGAGGAAAAGGCAAATGGTAAATGGGTTTGGTGATACACGGGGTGCTTTTGTGCTAGCTATAGCATTGTCTAATAATGTGTGTAACAAAAATGTTCTAGAGAAAAGAGAGTTCTGGAGAGCTGGAAGAAACATCCGTAATGATCTTAAAGTGTCTCTCCTGTCTGAGACACTTCATATTTTTACTTAATATGTCTGTGTGTCTCCGTTCAGATCAGATTTTAGCGTGACGCGTCCGATTCTTCATTGTAACCCGGCATAAATTATTAACTGTGTGTATGTATATTTATATAGGTAGATATGTGTGTAGTTATGTACAAACTGTGAAAGCTGTACTTTAACAAACTGATATGGTATGTTCAGGTGGGTATTCTTCCCACTCATGAATCTTTCCCCCTCACCACATCTCTCATCCACTCCCCCCTTTCCTTTTTACACCTTCCTGTCCTGATGTAGTAATGGGAACCGGTCTTTGGGAAAAGTAAATAAATAATTGCAAAAATTCACAGCTTCCATCCAGAGGAGGAAACACTACAACAGCTGTTCACTCTCCTGGAGATGGAGACAAAATGGTCCAACTCAAGCAAAGCGCCTCCCCCCTGCATTACCCCTGCCTCTCATACGATGTGCGCTGGACATAGGCACCAGCGGACCCCCGTGACCCTGAAAGGGAATAAGTGGGTTAGAAGATGAATGAATAAATGTTTTTTTGGAGTGTTGATGGCTCACAGATAAATAAAACTACATTTTCCTCCAACAAAAGTTCTCTGAGCTTTTCTGGCTCTTGAATATGATGCACTGTCATGAAAATACCAGATATAGGTCACATATGGTCATAAAATATCAATATGGATTACTTAATATTAAATCTGGGCATCTGGGGACTTTTGATCTTAACAGACCATTTTGTCTTGAGTTCTCCTGGCAAGTTTCGACTCCCTCTTTGCAGAGCTCACAATTAACCTTTCACCCAAAATCCATCTCAGCATTTTGTCTGTCCTTTGAGTATTCGGAAAAGCACTCACTGAAAAACATTGCACGTGTTCCTGGCACAAGACCAGAGCTCTACAGGGATTGTGCAGCTTTTAACATGTACGAGGAACACTCCAGGTATAGGGATGGAGAACTTATCTGGAGTGACAGGAGGAATTTCAGTGTCAACTCAAAAGTGGTGTGTTTCAAACAGCAGCTTGGAAAGAGTGATGCTTCTTTAAAATTCAAACAGTGGAAATGCCAATTTTTCGTTGTGTTTTCCATTTCCAGCCAGGGCATTTTTCCGAATGTACATCTGGGCTTTTCCGGCCTCGGCTAGTGTTAGGAAAAACTGACACCACGAAGCCAACCAAAGGATAACTATTTAAATCACTATTTGGTACCTATTATTAGTCAAGGAGATGTACAGAAGAAGATGGAAATACAGAACTACACCATTGTACAATAATCAAATTGTTACAGAATAGTGGTTCAGAGAGAGAGAGCAGAGAGAGAGAGAGAGAGAGAGCAGAGAAAGACAGAGAGAGAGAGCAGAGAGAGAGAGAGAGAGCAGAGAGCCATGAGACATTTCTAGTGCTAGCTTTGTCAAAAAAAAAAGATATGAAGGTGTCTGAAGAACTGGACTTTCTCAGCACGTTCACAAAATAAACGAGTAAAGCACACGTCTCTTAAAAACATTAAATTTGTACATCAGATATGTAAGAAAGTCATAAGCCTCTCAGTATCTCTACAACATAACAATAATTAATACATCGCGTATGAAAACTATTCTAACAGCGTGGCTTCAACTGGGGTGTTTCTTGGCACTGGAAACATTGTGGACTGAGTCTAGAAGATCCCAACTGAGAATTAAAACTCCATCTTTAGCCTTGTGGCTTCTTGCCTATAGGCAAATACTGCCGATATTTTCTTCAGATCAAAAATATCACTGGTGTTGCGTTGCGTAGATTTCACACACTTTCTGGATATGATAAAACTATGGGCTCTGTGTCTGTGTGTGCTCTATTCTCAGCAGTACAATCAATACATCCCATAGTTTCTGCAGCCTCATGCATTTCAGGATGTTCCAGTGAAGTGCATTGAAACATGCACCAGAGGATTTGGGCGACCTCCGAATGCAGCTCTACTGAAGAAAAAGTGACCTCCACTGCATCACATCTCAAGGAGCTGCGACAACCCCAGCTTCATTTGCACACATATAGTGAATGTGGGCAACAAAAGAGTTTGTAATGTGAATTTTGGTTTAAATTGTGATTTTGCAAAGGCTTTCTACTTTTTTTGTCATTGTGTTTTTTGAGTCTTAATTTAAAATCAAATTCTTTTGAATAACCAACTAATTTGTTTCAGCGTTAATGCACTTGTTGTTTGTGTTCCTTTGTCCGCTCACTAACTTTACTTTAGATCAATTCTTTCACTTTTTAAAACTTTAATATCTTGAGAGAACTCCATAGCATTCAGCAAGTGCACTTAACGCTTTTTACAATTACCAGCTTTTTTATACCAAGCCTTTGTATTCTTCCAGAGAAAGGAGGCTTTGAATAGTTGTTCCTATGCAATTCATATAATTGGCTGATGTTGTCAGAGGTACTTACACATTTGTGAGCGATTCATTTGCATAATTTAAAGCCGGAAAATGTCTTCAAAGCTTCGGTGCATAATTACAGTTTAATCAAGGAATATTTCCTCACCCAAAAACCCAACATCACATTGTATTTCTGAACTGCCTCCTACGACAATTTCACCTTAAAAATAAAATATATGTGCTCAAATAAATGTTTATAAACAACTACTGTTTCTTTGTTTTCTGCTGTTTTTATGTCAACTACTGTTTTTATTTAATTTCCCTCAGCTTGAGAATAGATGATCTTTTACTTACTTAATATATCAAATATGTTTTTTATATTATAAGTATATAAAATATGAGATGATTAGTAATTCTTCTTGCAATGCATCAAATCGATTTCAGAATCAATTTTAATCAGATCGATCCATAATAAAAGAATATCGTATTCTGTGTGTCTAGATGTAAATTCAATCGTTTATCTCTCCCAGATGAGAAACAGAAGCATTAAATGCTGCATTTAATCAATGCTTACATTAAAATATGGTTGAAAACATTAGTGGCGAGGGAATGCATCCTCTGATGTTTTATTCTTTAACCTTGTCAGGATATTTTGACAAGAGGAATGTTGTTTGTGTGCAGTGTGCCAACATTAGGGTCATAAAGTCTTTACCCATCACTTCCTTCACTGTGTCAAATGCCACTGAGCAGCTACTTGTCTTCAGGCTGCCAATGGTATTTAGCATGGACAGGAAGTGCTGGAAAACTCCAGTATCCCAGACTATTCTCATACTGTGTAGATGAGGCTGCTGAACTGGGGGTGAAGGTAATTTAGAGTCTGCCACTGTTAATGCGCGGTTCGTTATGAAGAGTATGTGCAGATGCAAATGAACCTGGTATAGCAGCTAATTAATATTCGTCAACACTCAGTCAGGTTCAAAATCAGGTTCAAAATCATCTATAATAGTGGATGAATAAAAATACATTTCGAATGTTCAGCTTTCAAAAAAACATATCTGCAGTTCGTCAGATCCGGTGCCCAATTACCCCGATCGCCATCGCCTGATTATCTACACCTGTTATTGAACTCATTTGCCAATATCTTTATATTGAGCTCTTTTCCTGCCACTCTGTCATTTGGTTCTTGATCGTATGAATGTTGTTTGTTTGTGAGCGCTGCTATCATTTCGTTTGCGGCCTATGGAGCCATGTTTTTGTGTTCCTGCTCTCCTTTGAGATTATTGCGTTTCAACTGCATTCTCTCGTTGTCATTTTCCCCAAACCATAAAGGCACTTGACCTTTGAAAACTACATTTGTGAATAGAAGCTGAAGGTTCTGGTACTTACAGTGCAAAATACACTATTTTCTTTTTAAGAAATTCATGACAAAATGATGACAAAGACATATAAACAGTAGCTGGAAAGATGATCAGGAATGTTGAGCCTTACATTGTTCTTAACTCGTTTGATTAGAAATATTTCTGTTATGAGATTATGTTATTAAAATGTCACTTAAAACCTCAAAACTCATGTTACACACTGTATAGATTACACTGAGTTGAAAAGTTATTGCTCTTCCAGTTAGAAGGTTGTCGGCTCGAGGCTCACCGTGGAGTTTACTCTGGTTTCCCCTACAACCCCAAAAACATGCGTCAGGTTCATTTAATAATCTAAATTCCCCTTAGGTGGACTGGCGACCTGTCCAGGGTATACCCCCACCTCTCGCCCAAAGTGAGCTGGAGATAGGCCCCAGCAGACCCCCGTGATCAAAAAGGAGATATTTTACACTGCACAACAAACAACCTGGAAGGGTAAAATTTTCACGTTTTTTAAAGGTTCTTTATTGTGCAGTAGTATTTCTGTTTGTTGTTTTTTTAGTGATCTACATGGATTGTGTGGTGTGCTTGTGCTTTATCCCTCTGTCCTGTTAAGATTGTAAAAAAGTTCCTTTTCCAGTTTCCAGTTAAAATTTCTTTTGTATCAACCGGATTTTTCATTTGAACATTTGGGAAAACCATGTCCTTTTACATAAACCTTACATCCTTACAGCACAAGAGTGAACAGATAGCCAGATGCGTTCGTTCTGATGTGAATTTATAAATCTTATGGTCTATTCACATACGTGTCCCTGGGTAAACACTCTACATAAATATACACACATTCATATTTCATGGTGGCAGGAGTAAAATGGAAAAATATGCCCGGTGCCTACAAATCAATGCATGAGAGCTACTTGCCCCTTTCCCCCATCAACCCCCCCCACCCCTTGAATTGAGAATTCATTGCCACTCAGCTTGGAACTGAGAGAACACCTCACTCACAAGTGATGAAAGAACTGCGTAACTCCGTTCAATGGAGGAACAAATAAATTGACGGATGCCTTTCAGCAGCTCTCTAACAGATGATACTTCATGCACATCCACGACTAAGTTTGCTGTAATATTTTTCCCAGATGCTCTGGTTCGTGTCAGTGGTAAACACTTCAGATTGTGCCAACGGCTAAATGTTTAGAGTTCTATTGTTATTATCTAGAAACTGGTGAAACCCATTGGGTCAATTTCTGCAAAGACATAAATGGTCTCTCCTCGTCATTTGAGCTTCAGCTGTGACTAATAAAGGATCGATCAGGGGTGTAGAAAAGATAGACCTTCAGATCAAACGCAACTACACCTCTGCAAATGTGCCGAAGATTCACCCTGAGACTAAAGTGTTGATTATCAAGAAGCTGACGAACAGATCCACAGCTTCAATGTATACAGAGGATAAAAAAAGATTTAAAAAGACCGGAGATGTCTTTTATCAAGGTCAGGCAGATCTCAAGAAGATCAAGATGCTCCAGGATGGCCCAGCCCAGTCACCAGAGATGAACATCACTGAGCATGTCTGGGGTAGGATAAAAGAGGAAACATTGAAGATGAAACGAAAGAATAGTGATGAACTCTGGGGGGCATACAAGCCTGCTTTCTTTGCCATTCCCAATGACTTCATGAATAAATTGTATAAATTCTCGCCAACCCTCATGGATGCAGTCCCTCAAGCTCCTGGAAGTCAGCACCACTCACTTCTTAAGTTTTAGATTTGCAGTAAATTTGTTCATTTTCTGTAGAGGTAAAAAAAAAAACATTTGTCATCCAAAGTGACCAGTCTGGATGAAATAATTAATAGTTTTTCGGTTAAATTACTTGTTTCAATACATTAAACATTATTATGGAGGGTTTTAGCTTTTCACTGTGTACCTCACAAATAGTTTTGTTTTTCAAAATGTTTCTTTCCACTATTTTCTTGCAAGCTGTGGAAGAACATGAAATTCTCATATATGCACATTTCCCTAAAGACGATGTGTTTTTTAAACAAGCAGAAATAATTATTAAACTGTGCGAGAAATATATTTCACTATCGATTTAAATCGGTTTCCTTTTCCCCCTTCCTCCATGGACCTGATGAGCTGACTAAGAGGATCAGCCATGTGTTCCCAGCAGGGAAGATAAAGGGTGCTTTCAATACGTGATGCCAAATGATACGAGTCTTGAAAGGAACATACTTAGCTTTTGAATTATTGAGCATTACATTCAAGAGATGCCTGAGCTGATTCCTGCACCTCAAAGAGAAGTCATAAACCCACCCCGTATGGATGAGAACGGGATGAATCTCAAATGTCAATATTAAACCAGAGAAACATATGGAAATAGGAATTCTTATATTTATGTCGTGGAGTCTATCTCAGGAGCTCATCCAGCAGAATGCAAATCCCATTAGAGAAACATTATATTTGGATGTGCCATGTGTCACTGTACCCTCTCTGCTCGGTGTGTACTTACGATGCATTCTGACGAAATAAATGGCATCAATGACTTCTATTCAGAGAAAAGGGATGTGTTTAGCGGTAATATGTTCTTTTTATGACAAAAGATTGGCTGAAAACTCAGAGGAGACTTCCGTGAGCTGTTGATATTCTGGGTAAACTGCTCTGACATTGCTGTAAAATCTCATTTAAATCTTGTAAATTGTAACCAGAATTTGGTTGCAGGAAATAAACAGGAAATAGGAGACAGATGCGATTGGTGAATCCCAGACGTGGGTGAAATGAAGTTTCGAAAATCAACGTAATTTTTAAAATATGGAAGAATCTGAACGTCCCTCCAAGGTTATGATGAGCTGCTGAAAATTCTAATTCACCCACGCAACAAGAGAGGGATTCAGATAATGACTGAACCTGAGCTGAAATGTACATTTAGTGCAGTTTGGTGTAAAAGGTGCCATCAAACCATTGTATGCCGGAAGTTACATTCAAGGACAGCCTTTCTTTTATATCACAAAAGCATTAATTAGTTTGTAAATGAGTGCAAATAAACTTTTGAACGAGATTGTTGGCTCCTCATTGAATCTGGACACATTATTACAGAACTTCTTTATATCTGCTTTCATTGGTTCATATAAGAAAGCACAGGTATTTGAAGGTTATTGCAGATGCTTTCTCATCTGTTAGATAGGACATAGTTGTTAATTTAGGTTTTTATTACTTCAATTTGAGAGCTGCACGTTTGCAGATAAAGCTCTGAAGTAAAGACAGCTGGGAACGTTGTATTTTATCACCAGGGATCTGGTTATGGATATAGCTTGTTGAATTTACGGTTGAAAACTTATTGTGATTAAAGAAATAAACAAAAAAAAAATAATAATAATTTAAAGTTTGCGTGTCATGCTGTCAGAGATAAAACAGTTCTGGCCAATCACAACAGGTCATTAGAAGAAAAGATTCAATCGAGATCCTGAAAGTAATCTAAGGCTCTGCTTTTATTAAAGCACAAAGACTTTCTGTCCTCTTCCAAAGCTTTGGGTTCTGCTCTCTTGCTGCTGACCTACAAAGGAGGTCCTCTGAGTTCCTTACCTGCATTAGTGGTCCTCTGAACCTGTATGAGGGGCTTTACTAGCTAACAGTACATCACTGCTGCTCATTAATCGTTGTTTTCTCCTGAAGTCTAAACAGATTTGACATTTGTGTGGCCATTTCCAGTGTTGCAGAATAAGTCTCAGGATCAAAGTGTCACACCCCCTCCACTCTTCTCCAGCCCATTCATGACTTTTTGAGGAGTTAACAAACGTGACATTTAAAGGGAAAGGTTTCCAGAATAATCTCATCAGTTCTTGTAAATGAAATAATTGAAATAACGTCAGAAACCTGATGAGCGCTGGATCCCATGCATTACATTAATCATTTATGTTTTTGATTGCTGGAGAAAAAAACTACAACAGAAGGGTACACTCTGGGCGAGCAGCTGGATGAGAGTCAGACGTGTTTATTTTTCAGTGGGATGGTTATAAAATGCTGAGACCCATCTGTGCTGCAGCATGCAGAATTTGGGTGCAGAGAACCAATTGGGCGACGCTCACATTTGACTTGTGATAAAAAAACAAAATGTCTGCCACGGTTTGGGCAAGACAGTGTGCCTGGACCACTCACCCGCTGCCAGTCAGTCCCATGGTGCCAGCTTGCAAGACTTTTCCAACTCATGCACCACTGGCGACAGCTGTTCTCTTGCTGACTGTTGTCTGTGCGCATGGCAAGTCATTGCGGAGCAGTCTGTGCGCAAACATAAACGCTCTCGATCTGCGCCCCAGGGCAATGGCTTAGGAACGCTTGTCAGAAAGGATATTCATCCTGGTCAGCTGTACACAGAAATGGAGACTGCATTGTGGTTTCGAAGCCTTGATCAGGTTTTTTTTTTTTTAAACAAGCCTGAGGTGAATCACTGACCCATTTTGTAGGCAGTTCCAAAGTGTTTCCTTTTGAAACAGGACAGAATCGTGACGTGGATCAAACATATGAAAATATTTGCTGTTTTTGAACATTTGGTTACACAAGTTCTCCATCGCACAGACACTTTGTTTCCTGATCAAACACATTCCTTTCACACTACGATTGTACCATATTCTAACATAACAACAATGAATCATATCAAATAAAAGATGAATGGGCTAAAACCATTTAGGAAAACTGAGCTGCGTGCTTTTTTGCTTAAAAGCTTGTGTGCATTTAACCACTGTGGGAGAGAATGGAGGAAAGTTAGCTGCCGATTCAGATTCTAAACAGTAAAGTTGTGTTTCTCTTATGTTTTATTGCTTTTTTAAGTGGTACATGGATATTGGACCTTCTGAAGCTATTCTGCTTCAATATACTTCCAGAAGTCTGGCAATAAACCTCCACCATAAACAATTAAAGTCAGTCAGAGCCCGAACTCTTTGTTTACTTTGAGCCAAGCCCCTTTTGTAAATATAATCGCTCTATTTCCCCTCCTGAGCATCCGCTTTGTGTCTGTCGTACCAACATTACAACAATGCTCTTTTACCACAGATGTTACCAGAAGGAAAATCATGGAGAAACATGAGTTCTTTATTTGAACCAAACAAATATTACTCAACCACACTCCATTAAGAGTCTGCAGACTGCCCTTTGAGAGAAAAAGACCCATTGATTCTTAAAACCCCAGGTGGACTGACCACAGGCAGAGCAGGATTCGTCATGATTACCTTAGTGTGGGAACACTGGTGTGTTGAAATGGTAGAACCCAAAAGCACGAGCAGCAAACATGAGATAGTCTCGAAGTCACAAAAGAACATAAAAACCACAAAAGCAAAGAGAAAACCTTTCTTTTTTTTTCAAAAAGAAAAAACATATTACAGGAGACAGGTTCACCCTCAAAGCTCTGGGCTCTTCAGAAGAAATGAATGAGATCTTAATGGAACACAGTTATAAACTGAAACAGACCAGTGTTATATTTCGAGCTGACTATTAACTCGAGATCATAACCATTGTGATGGGATCACAGGGATCACAGGGATCAGTCGATGACAATAGAGACCTACATTGAGGTATAAGTCACCGTCGAGCATCAGAATGAAAACAGAGGTGAAGTTGAATGTCATCAACACAGCACCGGTAAGAGAAACCAGTCAAAAAGAGCAGAGGACCAAGAATGGAACCTTGAGGAACTCTGGAGAGCAGCTGCCAAGTTCTGGGCACGTGTAGAATCAGGAATTTTCTTCTCTTAGAACGATCCCAGAGTGCGCTGATTTCGGTCTATACTTTCTTTCTATCTTTCCACTGAAGCTCTAAACCAGGGTGTGGTCATTCCTGGAGGGCGGCGGCTTAAAAGGTCGCAACACCTGTTAGACTCAGCGGGGGACTTTGAAAAACTCTGGGAAAAGGGAGGTGGCTGATTTAAATTATTGAGATGGCAGTGAACTGGTTTGCATGGCAAAGCGGTGCACTACATGAGTGTTCTCAGATCCTTCTCGACTTTGTTAAATATGATCTCTGGTGATCATTGTTAACAGTGGGAGCACAATCAAAAAGATGCAGATATTGTAATTCTGAATGTAGGTGCAACGTCAAATCAAATTTCAGTTGGTTTCCTACCATTGATGAAAGTATCGGAAAACGTAACTTAATTGTATTTACTGGTCGTTAATCGATCTACTGCCTTTAAACACAGGAATGAAAGCAATACTTTCCTGCATATTTTTATAATATTAAACATTCACAAAAACACTCAGCGTATCACCTTGGATCATCTTGGGACCTCTATGACTAGCACAACTAAAACAAGACCTAAAAAATGACCTAAAAAACCATAAAGTAACTGGTTCAGTCTTCAGCAGACAGGGGGCGTTGCAAACATGTTAATTTCTCCAAAACCATGTTCTAGGATGTTGTGAGCCTGTAATCCAGTGTGTTTGACGATGGTTGAAACTCAACTGTGCAGGGCTGTGGCCCTCCTTGCCCACCTCAGCAGAAGTGGCTTCTTGTAAGATGCTTACTGTTAAAAAAACAGTGATAACAGGTAAAAAAAAACAACTGGTGTTGCAGTGAATCAGAACCAGGAAGCTCTTCGCTTAAGAAACAACAAAATCATCGATGAATCCTCAGTGCTGCCCTTGAAGTTTGTTTGTTGTGGCCAAGGATTTTTCTCAATCTTTTCACGTACTCGAAGTTTCAGTTTGTGAGAGCAGTGCCTATTTTCCACAAGTACAAAGCATTAAAAGTGTCTGAAAGTTTGCGCTCATGAAGTCTGCAGGGCTGCTGGTCTAAGAAACACTGTTGCTCCTCAGCAGCACGATCAATCGCTGGAGGATTATCTGAGCTTTCTCAACAAGCTTATACTTTTGTTGAGCGAGCACTTTACCGGCAGAGCACCTGCGGACGCTATTATTTCACAACAATGAAAAGCATCATCAGTGAAAACATTCGTGCTGAGAAAATATAGGAAACGAGCACATCACTTTTACCAAGATGAAGAGCACCAACTGGAAAAACACAATAAAAGCTAGCGACACATGTAAGAAAAATGCTAATTGTGTGAATTTCCGATAAACATCCTGAAACTGCCGGCGTTACACGGTGAATCAATAAACTCAGCCATCCATTCTCGCGTTCACGCTGCATTATATTGGCTGAGAATTCATTACTACGGAAGAGGCCTGCGTGAATCTAACCAGATCACCTTTATTACAGCCGCTTTTACAGGTATTGTAGCGGTATAATCACTTACCAGTTGTTAACCTTCCCATGCTACCCACAAATCCCTGCCCTGTAACTTTCATGAGCAGAGCAGAAATCTTTCCAAGCATGGCCCACATTTTGCATATGAACCTCTGTTTGCGCATGCTTTTGCCTTGTTGAAAAAGGGCTTTGACTCTGTCATACCAGCCTGAGAGCTCTCTGGGGCTGATGCTGTTGTTTTAAAAGTGAGTCTGCAAAATAAAGTGTTTGATTCGCCTAATCTTCTTTTCATTCCAAGAGCTGCTAAATGGCTACGTTTCTGACTCTTGGTATGTCTTTCTCTCACATGTTGCTTATTGAATCACTTTTAACACAATTATTTAAAGCGTCTTTGTCCATTTTCTCCTGCACAAATTCATCTCTGACTGGCAAAGCACCAGTGTGGATGTAGAAATATTAACATTCCAACAACTTGAGTGTCCATGGCAGCTGCGATAATATGGCACAAGTCCCTATGACCGCTGGGTTTTTCCAAAATCAACATCAATTCTGGGATTTTGAAGGATTATAGTCAGGTGTATGATCCCTAACTATACCAAACATCTGCAAACAATCATAAATGTCACACACAGAGACGTCTGGCCAGAAGTGGTCTTCATGGGAGAGATGCAGCCAAACAGGCAAGAACTCAAGTTTCCATGAGAAGTGAAATATTTTTTTGTAGCAGGAAGCTGTTTCTCAAAAGGGCTGGTACAACAGTGAAGCATGGTGGCGGTTCCGTGAATGTTTGGGGCTGCATTTCTTCAAACTAAGCGTTGGAGATTTGCTCAGGTGTTTGAGATGCTGATAAATACAGGCAGATAGTTCTCCCTCCTGTTATGCCATCAGGGAGACCATTGGTCATTACCAGAACCCACAGTACTGGAAGTGCTGCACGGACCCCACAGATCTCTGTGTCTGGGATTCATGAAGAGACAGAAGGATGAGGGAAAGCTGTATCCACAAACCGTTCCCAGCTACTGATATAAATAGTTACCAAATGAGTGAGCGAAGCTAAGCATCAAACTTTCCGTCGCTATTGTGTATTTTATTTCAGGGTAATGTTCTGTCGTAATCTTCATGACGTTTAGTGAATTTTCAGCCAAAACTGTGGAATTGAACTAAGAATTGCATCATAACCAAAGAGCGCTGGAGATGTTCTTTGGAGCTGTTGAGTCTGAAAGATAAAGGCTTTGTATCTGTCTCTCTCTGAAGAACAAACACGGCTGCGTTCAGCTCCTCCACACAGACTGACGGGATCAATTTTGTAGCTTCAAGAAGCAACTCCAGACTTTAAAAGAATCTCAAACATACGTTATCTGTCTCGTTCGAAGTGACAGGTTTACCTCGGTTAGCTTGTTGTTACCATGGGAACCAAGTCCATAGCCAGCATCCGTCCGCAATAACCGGGTGAATGATTCTAACGCATTTATAAATAAAACAAACTTTGCGATTCCCTGTTTATCTCCACTAAAATAACCAAGTTATGGTGTGTATCTTATGAAATGATCGCTCTCGGGATAGAACCGGGTTATAAACTGATTTTGAGATGCAAAAGCCCCTTGGCGATTCACAGTAACCGCTTCTGCTCAGCTCATTCCTGCAGCCATCCTCCGTCTGGGAAGCAAAACATAGCAGGAAAATGACAGCTGTGTGACAATTAAAGAGTTCAGCCATCAGCCGCCGCCACTGGGGAGGATTTTCTTGGCTGTCAAAAGACTTATTATACTCAAGAGCCCGGCAACAGCATGGAAAGCAGACAGTTGGTTAAAGGCCGGTTAAAGAGTGTTTGGTTGCTTCGCGCTGTTTACTCTCATTTAGATCATGCACCTTCTGCCTTTTAAACCTAAAGGACTCCACCAGTCCGGTGGAGGAGAGAGAAAAGTGATGCAGAAATCATATTCATCTATTAAATGATCTGGTCGTTTGTAACCATGCAGCTCCAATGACGTGGAATTAAGCTGAAAAATCAGCAAATAAATACAGAGACGTAGAAGAAAGCTTGTATTCCACTGGCTTCCGGAGCAAGTAATGACTCAGAAATCAAGGCTAAGTGGACCATAGGTTTATGTAAAGTTTCAAAAGAAGAGAAAATAACCAAAATATAAACCAAAATGGCAAACCTGGAACTACTGCCAAGATATTTAGTAATTTATGTTGAAAATGTGGTTGTTGAATCCCTCGGGGTTGATTCACAGGGTTGTTTTACATTATTGATCAGATAATGACTACAACACATTCATAGAGCATCAAAGTAGGAACTTACACACTGTAAAAAATGCAAATTTAACAGTAAAAAAAACAAATTCTACAAAACATGCGATAACCAAAGAAGTTTTACAGAGCATGGCCTTTAATTTAACAGTGCAAACGTATGAAAATAGAATTTATATTGCTACAATTTAACAATATTCAGTTTTTTTGTGTAGAAAATACATACATTTTACATGTGCAAAAATGACTTATTCTTAAATTCTTACATTTTTTAAGAAACCTATATGAAAACCCTTAAGAGAACAAAATGTTATAATCATGTGTTTTTGTAATCTGTTAATATTGGAAACTTGTTGTTTTTCTAAAAATATTGGAGAATAGTGTTTTGTGAAAATAATGTGAAATAAAAATGTGAAAGGTTTTAATCATATTATTTCAACAGACCTTAAAATTCTACACTGAGCTGTAAAAATATGGTAATGAAGTCTAATTATTACAATATACACCTTTAAACTAGATGGTAATGAATTGTAAATAAAAACCCTGAAATTTGACTCATATAAACTGTTTTTAAAGCAAAATAATTGTTAGTTTCACAGTTTGAATCTGAAAAAAAAAAACTGCTAAAACAGAGGTTACAGTGATTGGCTAAAAAAACTGTAATTTCTCCTCTCTGCTATTGGCTGCATGCCGGTAAAAGTGTTTTATTTTATCAGACCATCACCTTTGATACCCGTGTTATCTCAATTATTCTTTCTGCCTTCCTCCAGATCTAATAATGGACGATATGGTTGATTGCTGGACAAAACTATCCCCATGTTCCAGCAGGTTCAGAATGCTGCAGCAAGGCTTATCTCTTTCACATCTAGAAACCTGAAAGATCTAGAGAAGATAGATGTCTGTGGAGCAGTGGAACAAAATCCCTTTATTTAACAACGGCTTCTGTTCCAATTATTATTAACATTTTAACTCAAGGGACCAGATACTTCTTTCACACATGCGCACGCACACACACATGCACGCACACACACACACACACACACACACACACACACACACACACACACACACACATATACTTTTGGACCTCACTGCATCCATCCGTCTGTCAGTTTAGTGTAGAGTTCATTCAAGCATTCATCGTCTCAATCCAAAGGGTTCGATTATTTCTGTTCTTACTCTCTGACTACTATTCATTCCTTCGAGATAGTTCATTGTTATTTTAGCACTTCTGTGAGTACTTTGTGTTAAATTCTTTGGAATGAAAAATAATAAAAGAACATGTTCTGCTGTTATTTATGCACAACATGACATGAGAAAATATTACCCATCCTGAATCTCTCTCTCTCTCTCTCTCTCTCTCTCAGATAACCCAAGCCAGGTTTCCTTTGGAGATTTGATTATCATTATAAACCCCCGACTGCTAAGAGCAAACAATCCAATTTAAAACACTACTTTATTTTGCAGTGACACTGCTGTTACGCCTTTTTCCCTGAGACAAAATCACTTTCTGACCTGCGTGTCTGATGCTGTTCCCATCTCCCTCTCTCTCTGGTATTGCATAATGAGAAATTATTTACTGTCTCTTGCGGAAAAGAAGAATATTGTTTTATTCATCAGTAGAAGTGGCTGTACAAGACTCCGGATGATGTTAAAGTGTGCAGTCACTCACTGTTAGATTAGTGAAGCAGCGAAGGGGCTATTCCTGCAAAAAGCTTCTGCTCAGAAAAACACTGATGAAGCAAAGACATTTTTTTCTAGCGCTTTAACCATTCTATAAAAACAGCTCTCATCAAAACCACTGCGGCTAATGCTAATCACTGCTCAGAAAAATCTTCACCGCATACAGAAACTGCCAGAAAAATTGTTAGGAAGCAAAGAAAAACACACAAAGAACTTTTCCACTTGCCCAATTCTGAATCTCGACCCAAAATCTCTTTCCAAAGTTGTGATCTAGACACAAAATTCCATTTCCCTTTACCTTCCTTTGGGTGAGCTTCGGCAGTTGGCAAGCGGGCATTCATAGAAACGGCCAGTGATAAGAGTTGCCGGCACTTAACCAGTCTGCGGATTGATAAAGGACGTGTCGTCAGACTAGAGGTTCTCATGGAAAGCGTCTTAGACACACTAGTGTGCAGGAATTTGGCTCGCAAAGTTCTTGGCTTGCAGTCTTCATTATATTATGGTATTTTGCTATCTCCATTCAGCTAAGATGCTATTGCTCCCGGCAATAAAAATTTGTAACGGTCAGTGTTTTGATATATGTCCCACAAACGCAGACGCAAGAAATGATGCATTGGTTTGATAAGTGTGGGGATCCGCAATAATAAAATTGCCTGGAGGACACAGGATTAATCAGTTCCTCAAACTTTCAGGATGTCTTTGAAGGTTATGCATCACATCAGGATTTATGGCTTTCAGTTCCAGCCTCTATATTTATTACACTTCCTGGAAATCGCCAAGTACAGCATGAGAAAGCTTTTTAAGATACGTTGTGGGTTCAATGGGGTTCATGGGGGAAAAAATAGTTTTGGCCTTTGTCAGTTTTCTTTCTTGTGTCCTCACCATTCTTTCAGGAGTACGTAAGAACGATAAAAACTGACACATAACATCAAACTTCATTTTATTTGTGCAGGGTTCAATTATAGGTGCCATGTTAAGCAAGAAAATTGGCCAATTAGCCACAAAAAAACATGCTTAAAGCAGTGCAAGTAGGGCACTTAAGTGCCTCAACTCTTGCTGAGAATCAGAGAAGGGGTGAGTGGAAATGTGTTTTTTTTTTATGGTTAGATGTGAAGTTAATGCACACACATTGATCCTGGCATTCATTAGATTTCCATAGCGAAGTAAAGGATGGAGTTGTTAAACAAGCCAAGCAGCAAAAATTGAGATTAATAGAACATTGTTGGAAGAAAATGAAATTCGGACACCTCTATACAGCTAGCAGCTCATTAGATGTGTGCGGCAGTGTGCTTTGTACTTGTAAATGTGAATGTCTCGAGACTTGTAGAGTAATGATAACAATTTAAGTTAACAAGAATGAAATCTTAAAGTGCCCCTATTATGGGATCCACAAAGCTCTGAATGTGGATTTTGTCGTCTACATTAACAACTGAAACGCTTGAAAGTACAAAAACGACTTTGTTTGTGTTGTTGGAATTCATGTTATTTGGATAGTTTGAGGTCAATCTTTGAGTGTTAATTGATTAACCGTCCCTCCTACCAACATTCCTCATTAAGTGCCAACTGTGTGATGGAGAAGAAGCACTGGATTAAACACGTTATACTCAATCTCACAAAGGGATCTTCACTCAGCGTTGTATGCAGTACTCGTCAATAGAGACAGGAAACGATGAAAGAGGAGACGACCGAAGTGGAGGTGAGTAGCTGGAAAGAAACAGAAAAGTTTACAGGAGCAGATGGAGAAACTTCAGAAGAGTCACAGAGTGTAGCGCAGGAGAATCCGAGAAGCCGGGAAGCAATCATGGAGAGACCGAATGCCATATTTTCTTTCCATTGTTTCTCACAGCTGTTTTGATCACTGAAAGCAATCTCAGGAACCTTTGATACTTAGATTGCCAGGTGAGCCAAAATAAAGGACACATCACTAAAGGTTCCACATTATTAAGCAGAAGAGCAATTTGGGGAAGAAAAGGATCTATCTTCTGCTGAAAAAATGAAATAGTTCCCTAGATGAGGTATGAAAGCATTAGATATTTCACTAAAGCATCATCATCAGATTTGCGGTTGATTCTGAGCACTCAAACTGAGAAAGATTTCTACCAGATCCATGGATCGGATCAAGAGAGCAGCTGCTAACATGCCGTTACTTAGCAACAAACACATATCTGAAGTATTGCAACTCTGCGTGAACCTTTCAGTCCCAGCTAACCGATGTTCCAAAACAGAAACACCTCAATTGGGCAGAAAAATATATGAAGATGTTCACTGATGAGTGCCGTGCAACTCTGGATGGTCCAGATGGATGGAGCAGTGGATGATTGGTGGACGCCCACCCTGTTCCAAAAAGGCTGCAATGGCAGCAAGTTGTTTTCTGGGCATAAATCATGGGAAGAGCCTGGGTTGGCCCCTTTAGGGTCTCCAAAGATGACCTCTGCAGAGTGTGTAGAGTTTCTGACACAGAAGGAAGAACTACACTTCCCATAATAAAATCATCTTCATGCAGGACAATGCTCCATCAATGAGAAGAAAGTCATTGGCATAATAATTTGGAACACAGTGTAATCTGCATGTATACTAATCTTCTTTCATCTAAAAGCTTTCTTTTTTTAATCTGAATGTCAGTGGTAGCAATCACGTGGAGACACATGTGGCTCCATTTTTCACAGATTTCAGCCTGTCGGACTGAAAGCTTCATGTGTTTCCTCCCAAATGAGGAACCCAGATTGCCCCGTTCCATTATCGTGCAGCTCCAATTACGCCGAGTTCCAGTGTCCTCAATTACCCATAAGCCCACTCCCCAGTGAGGGGAGCGCAAGAGGGCTGCAGTCTCATGCATGTGCACTAGAGCCAGGGCACTGAACTGCAGGAAACTCTCCCGGATCCTCTATTGAGTGATGTCTGCTGGGAGCCGCTCTTTTAGCGCTGAACATTTCAGACCATTAATGCTGCTGGGAGAGCAGAAAATTAGAGGAGAAATCACACATTTCCTCCGTCCTCACTATTTCTCTCATTGTTGCTGACTTCAGAGAAAGAGAGCTGAGCGTTTCTAAGCCTTTGAAGGAGTCACTTTATTTGATCATGACAGAATCAGGGAAATCTTGATGTGTTGGTATGAAGTGCAGCGAGTGTTGCTGTGACTCTCGCAGCTCAATAATATTAGCGCTTTCACTAAGGGATCATTCAACAATGAGAGCCAGAAAGGCTCATCCCATCCGCCTGTTTCTCATTCTGTCCATACATACAACCTGTTCCACGAAGCTGAGATGTTTTTACTCTTCGACACATTTGTCATTTTTGAGGGAGAAATGTAATCGCGAACACTCAAACGTATGGCGAAATCAAACACCAGCAGAACTGTTTGAATTGGGACTGAACAGCTTGCAAGATTGGACTCTGAAGTAATGGAAGAAGGTCATGTGATCTGATGAGTGGAAGCCGACCCTGTTCCAGAGTTATGGGTGCATCAGGGGAAGAAGACAGGCAGATGAAGGGACAATATGAATGGGCCATGAGTACAGCGCCGTTATTCGCAGCAGAAAAATGTTAGCTGTTGACTGCAGTGGTCCCACCACCTTCCCTGACCCTACCCCCTCCTGCAATGTTTTTTCCCTGTATTATGTCTATATGTGCTTGGTTGCAATGGCTTTTTTTAACCTGCTCCACACTGCCCTCTGAAGGACAATGCAGAAAAGGCTCTTTTTGAGCTACTTTACCCAACGTATACCCATTTTTCTGTTTCTTTCTCAAATGCTACCTCTCAACATTGGCCTGTCCTCATCCTATGTCTGTGGCCAGAGGGGTCTTATTTCACTGCATGTAACAGTGTATGTGACAAATAAAGGTTATTTCATTCATTTCAAACCCATCCTGCCTACTGCCTGCTGTACAAGCCTGTGGGGACAGTGCTCAAAGAACGAGATCAGCTGGTTTCCTGAATGACCTGATTATCTCTCCTGGAGCACAGAGACATCAGTTTCACACGTGGATCGACCACCACAGAGTTCAGACCTTAACCTCAGTGAGATTCTTTTGGGATGTTCTGGAGGAGGTTTTGCACACAGTCAGGCTCATTGCAAGATCTTTGACATTGCAGAAGCTTCTCAAAGCAAATGCACAGCTGTAATCAAAGCTACACTCACAGAAGAATAAGAACGCAGGACTTTTTTTGTGTGCAGACCACCTAGGTTGCAAATACTAGGAAGTTCTACCTCCAGCAAGACTCTGAACTCTTTATGTGCAATCTAAAGAGTAGTGCAAAATGCTTTCCATAGAAATCAAGCAAATAACAATCAACCATTTAGAACTAAATCAATAATTCAGAGAGATACAAACTCTTTAAAGAAAAGGGGACAGGCTGGTGACATTAAGGTGGAGGTAGAAAGGTGGACTGATGGGAAGTGACAAAAGCATTGGCAGAACTGACAAAGTTGTGAGAAAATGTTGAGGGTCATCAAAAGTTCTACCAGATTTACAGACTCAGACCCGACAGCAATCAATTCTTCTGTTTTTTTGACTGCAAATGTTCACAGAGACCAAGTCTTTCATGTGCAAGTGTCACGTTTGCCGCCAGCGGAATCTCAGGCTTTTCTCGCCTCATCTCTCGACTTCAATTTCGGCTCAGTTCTGGCAGCTAGTAAAGAGTCAGTCGCATCCAGCAGAAGATCTTTTCAGACGGTTATAAATGATTTAAATCAGATGAACAATTTATGTGAACTAATGCTTGAGAATCTGGGGCCATACCTTTGCTCTGATAGGTTTCTCTGTCACATGGATTGTGCTAATAATGCTCTGGGATGCTGGTGCATTTCCCCCATTGCTTGCTCCGCAGGAAAGCTGGAAGAGCTTCAGTTCCTTTAGGAGGATGTGGAGTGGTTGAAAGGGACAAGCCGCGCTCTGAGTATGTTTGCTGTTCTCACATCATCTGCCAATTGTGGCTAACGTCTTACAAAGAGCTAGCAGCAATAGACGTTTCACTGATTCCTTGTGGTTTTAAAAGACTGACCGCTTCATTATAAAGAAAACTTTTAACCGCTTTGTTTACGACATGAATGTTGATCTGACACATTTAAAAATATAGAAAATTGACTTTAAATAAATTCATAATTAAACAGGGACAAGATTAACCTCGGAATAGATGGTACATTTTTACGTTTTGGTTGAGTATCAATCTAAGTCTAAATAATAATTGTCTTATGCTTCTGTACACATTTGAATATGAGGAACTATATACACTCACCGGCCACTTTATAAGGTACACCTTGCTATTGAACCCTTATGCCTTTACAACTGCTGCAATCTTTCATGGCACGGATAAAAAAAGGTTCAATCCTGATCAAGAGGTCCTCTGATCTCGTCTACTCCCCCACAGAAGTGGTCTTCTGGTCCCAATCTTTACCTGCACCAGCGGTTCTCTGGTTCTGGGCTACTTATCTGCACAAATGGTCCTCTGGTTCCAGCACACGTGATATTCTAGTTCCAGCCTAGTGTCTCACGGGAGGGGTCTTCTGGTTCCAAGCTACTTGCTTGAATGAGGAAAAATAAAACCCACAATATTACGCGGCTTTTGACTTGAACCTGTGTTTTCCCCTGGGTTTGTTTTACACCCAACAAGAGGAAATTTAACATTTAATGCAACTCATCTGAACCCGTTGTTTTTTTTTTCACAAAAAAAAAGTGAGTTGCCATCTTCTAGTTGTAGTAGCAACAGACCACCGCTGTCCTTCAGAGAGAAGCAGGTCGCATGTGGAAAAACACGCTGGAAGTTTCTCTGATGCAGCAGCTCTTCCTGACCTCACAGAGTACACGGCTTGCTATTTTCAGCCTGCACTTCATAAATGCTGTCAGACAATTTATGCACACACTGGGTTTTGTTTGCCCCAATCCACACTGTAAAGAGCAATGGTAAAAAGTTTTGTTTTTGCGAGTTTATTTAAAGAATTGAGAGAGTGAATCACAGCGGGTGAGCTGGATTAATGCATTCGTTTGAGTTAGTCTAATTGAACTACGCTGAGATATGGTTATTCCCACCCTCCCTCCTCCCAGCATGCACTGGGTAATGAATTACTGCTGTAGATACAAAGGGTTGACAATGCTTTTAGAAAGTTCTAGAATTTAGGTCTCGACTTTAGACTGCTGCTTGGGTGTGAAATCAGGACAAGGCTGATGACTGTACTGTGACAATGACAACTAGAGAAGTTTCCAGGAAGATGATCAGACGCCTCTTGATTTACGACCAGCGTCTTCAGAAAATCTTTAAAATGTTCTGGATTCATTGTTTTGAATAATACAGTCATCATTAGTCGATTACCTTTTGCTTTAGCCCAAGCCTGGCTGAATGCATCTGGCTGGTTTTGTCCTTCTGTGAAATGGAATGACAAGAGTCTAAATTAATCTTACTTTTTTTCTAATACAGCTTTTTTTGTGTAATTTCTGCTGAAATAAAATCATGTTTTGGCATGAAGGCAATTTCTAATGCACAAAACACAATTTGAGTTGAATCCAGTTTTCCAGTATATTCCTGTATCTGATATTGATTTTTATACACAGTTTACTTATTAGAAATCAAAAGTTATAAAAGCCTATCTGATCAATCGATTGTTTAATGCGGTAGATTAATTGATTATCAAAATAATCAATATCTGCAGCCCTTTTAAGGAGTTTGACATATGCAGCACGGTTTGGTCTCGTTGTGCTACTGAAATTAAGAAGCTTTAGGGACATTTTTACTGCAAAAAAGTAATTGTCCACATTTTGAATTTGACATGTAACTGATTTACAAATTTTTTTATATAATATAAATAAATAATGTGCTGGATAGACCCCCATGGCCATGAAAAAGCAGCTTGGAAAATGAATGAATAAATAAATAGATAATACCACGGAAGTGCGAGTGAGTGTAGAGGAATCTGGAGTTGTGAGCAGGAGAGGAGATGAATAAACCACAGGAGATCCAAGAAGGCAGAGAGCAATCATGGAGAGTTAGGGGGGCATGAACCGTAGGTCTGACAAACTTGGAGGAGCTGGGATGAGGCTTTAAACTGCTAGAGATGACTTGGAAGTGTGTTCTGATTGGACTTTTAAGTGGAATTAGTGGCTGGGTGTGTTTCACCGAATCCCTGGCACCCAGACTGACGACTGCAGGGGGAAGTGCACTTATTCATAATGAAGATACAAATATTCGGAATCAACCAATCCTCTTTAGGGATTCCTAGATCATGGATAGATGCAGGGGTGAGCGAGCGTTTCGGGTGCTGCTGCAGACTCTGGATTAAACTGCCACCTTCTTTATCTGTTTTAAAGTCAAAGCTGAAAACATTTGCACTTGAAGAATCATATTGTTTGAGAAGATTTGTTTTAATCTATAATTAATCTTATACTATTTATAATTAGTTTCTTATCACACCATTTTCCATTATTCTGTTTTCTCTGTTGCATTCTCCGTCGCTTGGTCAACACGAGTTGTTTTAGTTGTGGTATAGAAATGATTTGTCATCGTCAATCACAGACATGATCAAACATTACATAGATGTTTTGAAATAGACATTGTTATCTCCACAAAGCATGTATTTGAAGTCTGAAAGCGACATAAAAACACTGCATGAGAGCAGAGTGAAACAAACAGAGAAGCTGTTTCCATGGTAATACTGGTAAAATTTCATCTAGAGTGTACGGAAGGACTGAGCAACCTGCTGAAAATATAAATCGTGAGAAGGAAACTTTTCCCTGATTAACGGTCCATCTGAGAGCTGGAGTGGGTCTGCTAGATGCATGTTCCTGGAAACCAGCTGACCACTTCCTCTCCAGTGCCAGAGTTCCAGGCATCCTGTGCTAGACCACAATTGCTCTAATTAATCACAGACAGATTCTTATTTTCAATAGCTGAGTTTCTGTCTTTTTTGTGATTTATTTCATTAATCTGGTTTTCTACTTCTCCACCCGCTCCTGCTTTAGATTTGAAATGCTTTCTTATAACAAGTTTTATTTAAAAAGTTACTGATTACAAACAAGTCTACTCAATATTCTCCACATTTAAGTGAGAACAAACCAAGTTTTAAGTAAACTTAAAATACTTATGGAAAACGTGACTTGTTGAACCAAATCAACCAAACTTAAGAAGAGTAAATAATAAGGTTGAAAGTGTTAGAAAGATACATCAAAAAACATGTTAATCATCCAACATCATGTTGAGCATCACGGCTTAGGGAAAGGATACGGAAAGCTCTCAGAGATTCAAGCTCTTGGTTTCAACTGTGAGAAACATGCTGAGGAATTGGAAGACCAGAAGCACAGTTCTAGTTAAATCTCGAAGTGGCAGAGCAAGAACATCTCAGATAAGCAGAGGAGCAGGGACACTGGGGCTGTGTGGCCAGTGCAGGGAACCATGTTAAAGTTGAGGGTTTCATGGATTCCACTCAATATCAGCAGATTCTGGAGCACAATGTCCTGGAATCAGTGATGAATTTGAAATTGCACAGGCTGGATCTTTCAGAACAAAAAACAAGTAGAACATTCTGGAACGAACATCTATTGTGGTTTAAAGCGGGCTGTTCATGCTGGAAACCATCAAACCTGACTGAACTGGAGATATTTTGTAAAGAAGACTACCGTACATTGAACTGAAATTTCTTATCTAGACAACCAATGATTTACAAAGGAAAATAATTTACAAGGGTCCACAAACTTTTGCACACCACTGTAATTGTATGCATGGTGCAATACATGTGAACTCATCAGTCTCCAAAAACGTCCTGCAATCTATAGCATCGTTTTGTTCCATGAGTTCTTGCATGTGAACAAAATCAAGGAAATACTTTGGTTTTCAGTTCAGGAACTCGTTCAATTAGAGATGTCCCATGATGTTGAAATCAGACAGACTTCCCTTAAGAAACCCTGTAATGAAAGTCGCTGAAAATCCACTAAAGTCTTCATTGTGGCAGAAAATGGACCAGTGGCTCTAAGTGTAATAATGTGTGAGGAAATATCCCTCGAGGTCCATTCCTCCCACACCTCCTTTTCTTATTGTTTTTCTCGATCTCCAACAAACCCCTTTCCACCAAAGGGTTTGAGGGCATCTGCTGCATCTTTAATTTTATCCCCCTCTTCTTAATTTATATGCAGCCTGCATCTCAAGCTATTCACCTTGACAGAAGACTTCCTCAAGCTACAAATAGTTACTTCGAGCTTTATGTTAAAGGAAGTGGTGTATTGGAAACACTCGACTGATTTACTCTATACTGCCAGAAGGATTTACTCAACCGGGCAAATAATTTAATCCAGATGTTCTGATCACTTCCATGGCCACGGGTTTACAAAAACAAGCACATAGAGGCTCAGGCTAAAATTGTGAAAGAACAGGCTACTTTCAGGTCCATGAACTCCAGAATAATTACTGCTGTGGTGTTCAGCCCACGGTCAGCAGACGCTGAGGTCAAAACTGAGGCACTCATGTGGCCTTCAGGGAATGCTTTTCCATGACCAAGCAGCTAAATCCAAGTTGTGCCTCACCGTGCAATGCCAAGCGTCAGATGTAGAGGTGTAAAACCACCTGAACTGGACTCCAGACCAGTTCAGCAAGACTGATGGCTTAGCAAGCTGATGGAGTCTGCATGGAGAACCAAACTTTCCCTGGGGGTTTGAACCCACCACCTTTAAGTTGCTGGCACGCTGTTCCACTAACTGATCCACAGAAAAGTCATGATAACGTAGCGTCTCAGTCAGCAGCTTGTCAAGCGATGCAAGCCACCAGACTCCTGTGCCACAGTGCAGAGGATAGTAGACATTAGAAAGACTTGCTGTCGGAATTCTATAAAACTTTGGTGCAATCCTAAACGCAGTAACCAAACAATGTAAAGCTGGGAAATGAGCTTGCTACCCCTTCCAGACAACAGAGGAGCGGCAACACTTTCATTTGCAACTGTTTCATCACAGAGGCTGTACAAGGGGTCTGTAGAGATGTGTGGAAACTAAAAACTTATTTGATGCTTGACACAAAGGCGCATCTGCTGTTGTGCTCTCGGTTCTCTGATATTGAAATCTGTTCTTGCTACTCGTACTGTTTTGTGTTAGAAAGCAGACACAGTTACACAGTTTGTAGCTGAAGTAACGCATACGTCTCTTTTTATGCCATTTTTCATTTTTAAAAAAATGCAACACTGAAAAGTGCACAATGAAATAAAACACAATGCATTTTTACCATGTTCTGTGCAGATTGTTCTCCCAACTGTGGCTCTCTGGGCTAAAGTCCTGCCCTCCTCTGCTTCTGATTGGCTGATCGTGAGCATCTTCCAATGAGAAGAGAATGCTTTCTATCAGAGTGGATTCATTCGTGATGGCTGACGGTCTGAGCCAGAGCGTTAATCGACAGCAGCATCATTTGGTGGTCGTTCTGATCATTTATGTGCGTTAGAAATTTCATGAGTGGTGTGTGAGTGTTTGAAAACAATAAAATGCACGTGTCACATGCTCAACGCAAGGAACTTGGGAACCTTGCCTCATAGAGGAATGGATTATTGCCTCTGCAATCCAGACAACCAAACAAACCCTTGCAACAGTTTCAGGAGAGATGTTTTTAATGATGTTTGCTTCGAGGACAGAATTTGTGTTCATTAAATGTTTCATTTATTTTGCACCTTGTTTGTTCACATCACTTTATGAGCACAGTTTTCGCTTCTTTCCCGGCTGCCTTGTGTAATTTTCATAGGGGAAAGCAAATTAAGTCTTAATGGCTGTCAAGTTGAAGGGTACTTAGGAATATACAACACGTCACTGACAGCTGTCTGTTCAGTGTATTCCTGAATGTTCTCAGGGGGACAGCACTTTGCAATGCTGTGGTGTCCTTATCTTAAACCAAAGCAGATAGTTCCAGACTAGTTACTGGAAAATGCTGTCACTGAATGACGGATTGCTTCAGAGAAAGCCAATGACTGCAGACATTTATGTACACGTCCATTTGCCACTTGGGTTGGACATCACTTTCCACATGAAATGCATGTTTTATTTGATCTAACGCAAGTCACTGTATTTTGATAAAAGCCTGCTGCCAAATGTCTTCTGAGAAATACTGCAGGACATGGAATGATCTGGAACAGTTAATGCAAACTGGTTTCCTAGTCTCTGGCCATGGTTGTGTCTAGCAGATTACTGCAACCTGTTTAAATCTGGAAGCTAAATTAATTCAGATTTTTTTTTTTTTTTGCATGAAACTGTGATCCATGAAAATAATCTAAATTGAATTAGTTTCATTGCAATCTACAAACATTATTAGATGGGTCATGAATTGGATTTCTAAAAATAAAACCTTTTACTATTCATGGATAACCAGTAATATGGATATAACATTACAATAAAAACATTTATTTGAATAAATGCTATTTTTCTGGCTGTTAAATCCTTCACCCAGTAACCTGAAGTAGGGCGTGGCTTCTTACTCTTACTACCAAGTTTCTTTAATTGGTCAATAATATAATTATTAATAACATGGATTATAACATGTTGGCGATCTGAGCCAGATAAAATAGAGCTTAGAGATGAAAACTCTGTTTCACATGAGCCTTTATAAACAGACTCTTTTGGCGTCAGTGGATGTTTGCTGGGCTCCCACAGAACTGCTGTGCTCAGACGGGGGGCGGGGGGGGAGGGGGCTAAATTCTTATTCTTAAATGGCACCAATCCCTTTCAAAATCGAAACTGCAAACCTGATGTGCATAAGACACTTCCTCCTGGCAGCATCTCATAGTATAAGCTGGAATGGTAAAGGTTTTCGAACTAGTCTTCGGTAAAATTGAGGTGATAAACGGATTCTTCCGAACACTGGCTTGCTCCCTCTGTCCTTTTTCTCTTTCCATTTACTCCTCGTGCTCCTTTTAAGAAACTGATTTCTCTCTCGTGTAGCCAGCTTCATTAATTAATTTGACTGATAACATAATCAAAGTGAAGGAGCTGTGTGTGTGAAGGATATTGGAACTGAGATGGCTACAGTGACAAAGAACTCGGAGTAACGACACTGTTAGCTCTTTGAATCCTGAAACTTTCTCTACTACTCCTGTAGCAGAGAGTAGAATGAAATACTGAGTACAAAGTTTGTAATCAGCTCATTTATTAATACTTATTTAGAATGCGACAATGTCTAAAGCATCAGAGATAAATTCTGCAGTTTATTTCTACAACTATCAATAGATATACTTACGAATCCTCATAGGGCTTCAACCAGGTTTTTTAATGGCTTGTCTCTGAGGTTATTTATTACTACTGTCTCTGTTTTTTGAAGCAGTAAAGACTGGTCAGTGGTGATTTTTGGTTGCAGCCATCTCATCGCATTGCAGAGTAAGCAGAAAAGCCTCACGCTGAATCTGCTGCTTCAGTGACCTTGCCATCGGGCCCTCGCGGCCACAAGCATCTTAAAGCTCATGCATGTGAAGCCTTCTGGGCTCAGATCAGAGATAGGTTTTATCCCATGAGCATTATATACATTTTAAAACGCAGAATGCTTCTGTTTCATGTTTCAGCGCCAACACTGACAAGCAAAAGAACAAAGTGAAATTTGAAGAAAATTACTAAATACACTGCGATGGACTGGCGACCGGTCCAGGGTGTACTCCCGCCTCTTGCCCAATGTGTGCTGGAGATAGGCACCGGCAGACCCCCGTGACCCCGAAAGGGAATAAGCGGGTTTGAAAATGAATGAATAACTAAATACAAATAGATTACCATTGTTTTCGGTAATGGTTTACGTGTGTTTGGTCGTCTGACCGGTATGGTAACTCATCATGGGGTTGGCTGGGGCTCAAGGTTTTCCCTTATTTTATGATTCTGGTTTCGAGGATGTGGCGTCTACCTTTTCCTGTTTGAGCAGAGACAGTATGTTGAAATGCATGAAAGGAAAATGATCAGAATTGTAAAAACCCACGTTCTAAATTATAATTTGTCATTCCATGCGCAAAGTGATTTCCAGAGCTTGTGATCGAAGGATGATGCTTAAGGTGGTGCTGGAAATGCAGGAATAGCACCGTCACAGGAGACAAGGTGAATTCCCTTTACTTCAAAGCAAACAGAAGGACACTTGTGTGTGTCCAAATACAGAATATCAGCATAATCCGGCTGAGATGAATCATCCGGGGTGATTGATGTGCCTTTAAACCACAAACTATTCAACCTGAGGCATTATTTGCGTTATTTGCATAACAATGACTCATCTATACATGAGCAAACATAAAGCTGCCTATTTCTACTACTGCAAGCTCTTCCTTTCTTCTGCTTTTCCCAGCCCAGTGGAATGAGAGTAAGCAGAGGTGCCCTCTCTCCAGACACCTCCTCCATCTTTCTCAAATCATTCCAGAGCATGGAACTACCATAGTATGACCAAACCAAGCACCAGCGAGAAGAAGCAGGAAGCCCAGGCTCCACAGCATCTCCTGTATCTGGAGGAATTGTGTAGCCATTCTGTCGATTTTTATCTCTTTAAAACCATTAATTGTATTTTTTTACTCTAGTAAAAAGCCATGATTGATCTACAGAAGTGTTTTAAATTCATATTATTGGTACCTCTACTGGAGTAATGAATGTGAATGTCCACATAAAAAATAGTCAAAAGTAAACAACTATTGTGGAATTGTGTTTAATTTTCTTTTTTGATTTACTCAGTACATGAGGGAGCCTTGGGTATTGCCTAAATGGGGCCGCCCCTGGAGCCAGGGCTTGTTGGTTTGGGAATGACTGTGACTTACCTCAATGGTCCCGGCCTGGTTCTGTTTTTTTTTTTTTTTTGTATATTTGAAATGATCCTTTCTGCGGTGGTTGCAGTCACCATAAGATATGCCGAACGTCGAACATTATATTCTTTAAAGCAGATCTCACTTTATCTACAGGGGCACGCGGCAGTCGATTATCATCAGTGGCTTTTCATTATGCGCAGCCACACATTAGCAAACCTACCTTTGTTTATTTCATTGGAATGGTAATCTAGTAAGTGAAGCAGTCAGTGATGAATGCCGCAGTCTGAGGACGCTAGCGTAGAGTCAAGTAATTTGTAAATTGCGTTAATCAAACAGATTGGAGCCTGCAGGTCCCTTGCAGCGCCCACATTCTCTCATGAGTTCATTACAGTAATGAGAGGTGGAGTGACAGGGATACACCGAGGACACTGGCTGTGATATAGACCACCCGCAGAACCTGCTCCCCCCAAGAACAGCCCGATCCATCATCACTTGCTCATTTACCTCCACACTTCCTATAGAGACCTGTAATGGAGCTGGATTCATACAGAGCACGGCCTCTTTCACTGATCTGGGATCAGTGTCTGCTGTAATCGTTAGCAAGGGAAGGACTGAGATCAGCCTAGCTGAGGTAACCGTGTTCCTCTGGCCATATGGAAGCTTGCGTCGACCGTCTGTCACCTCCCATGTCGCTGCCAGGCGAACTGAGGCTGCAGTACATCTTCATTACCTAAGAGGGGAATCTGATGCTGCAGTATGTCTGAAAAATGATTGTTAGGGTGATTGATTTTACTGGAAACAATCACTTTTTGTGAAATTGCTTAAACACATCTGGAACACCGTTTTAAACCAGATTAGACCAGCTAAACCTGAAAGCATGGCGAGCTTTCAATAGACACAAAATGCATAGATAAATAACAAATTAATGACTACTCATAAATAAATAATACTGAAGTAAAAAACCTAACAAACAAACCTAAAGTTTCAAAATAGAGTTGTGACAAAGAGTATAACATGATAAATTGGCTTGCCATGCTGGAGGATTTAAAATAAAAAACCCTGAAGCACAGAATTTCTTCTGAATCCAATGGAACATGATTTACCAGGTTAAATGCATACGAGTAAATGCAAAAGAAGCTTCCTAAGCCAGAAACCCAGAATTAGCATCCCTAAAGTACTTTGAGATTTTAGGGATTGTTCCTCTTGAGAACAGTTCCTTATGTTGAGTCTGTCTCCAGAATCCCGTATGGGGCTCTGCTGCTTTCTTCGCACTTTAGCTATGAAGTTCTAAAGCTACTCATCTACTTTACCTACTCATCTAAAACTGCTAGAACTACAGATTACAAATACAAATACAAAAAGCTAATAAATAAATTGATGAATAAATTGTTCTGTTGGCTCCGATCAGGAAATACGTCACACAATCCCTTAAAACTCTTCTACGTCCTGCATTCCATTCACACAGAGATAGGAGGCCCATATTTCATGTGAACAAACAAAAAACAAGATTTCAACAAAAATATCTGGATTGCAGTCTTAACCCAGACAAAAATTCCTGCAATCTCAGTTGTCCTCTAAATTAATCCCATTCAAATACAAATATCTGGAAAAGTGTCCAAAACGTGTTTTGTTCAGCGTAAACTGCACTCGTCTTTCCACATCCTCTGCTCCAGTAATGGCTTTAGGTTCTACCCGTTCTCTGCTGGACTCCATGAACGTCTCATCGACGCCCCTGCAAGCAATGATGGAACGAGTGAACAAAGTTGGTAAATACGATGTGAGACTCAACCCGAAACAAAAGGACAAAATGACGGTAAGGGCCCCGAAAAATGTTGGTTTGTTAGAGAAAAGAGCTTTTGATTCAGAAAATCACCCATTACCAGATTCTGCTCCTCTCCAGCTCCCCCATCGCCCATCTGCAGCTTTCATTTCATTCAGGAGCTGAGAGTCAGAAAATGGCATGGTGTCACAAAGGAGAGTGTGAGGAGTTAGTCAGCTGTGAAAGCTGATGTATTGACACAAGACTCTCTGCAAACATACACACACTGACTCTCGAGATTTAATGTTTAACTGCAGTGTGAGCGGGATATTGAGATGGAAGCAGGTGACACTTTCTGGCAGCATTCACATGTAAACATTCGTATTTGTCTCTCTTTTTTTTTTAATTATATAGATGACAATGTAGGCTGGGCCTCAATGTAATCTCAAGGGCATCCAGTGAGTGTTTGCTGCCACCTGGTGGTCAGAAAAATAAGACGACTAATTATTAAGTTAGAACAGTTGTTGCTGGAATAACTTTTCTCAAGAATAACTTTTGTGGAAGGGGCGGGGTCTTTTTTAGCTTGTTTTTTAAGAATGCAGTTCAGCTATCTAAACTAAAGGTTGTGTAGAGTAGATTATAAACTGCTTTTTGTGAGTGATTCAGCCTAAACTCATGTTGCTGTCGCTGGTTAAACTATTTCTTTATTATTTCTTTCTCTGATAAGGATTTTTTTGGTCTTGTTTGGTATTTTGTTTTTTATTTTGATTGTGAAATAGTATTTTTTGTTGTTTTTTAGCTGTGATTTGAGACATCTATAGCCTTGGTGTTATATTATGTCTAGTTTTCCTTAAGAATGTTTATCTTGCTGACTGATTATATATAGAATTGTATTTAAACTATTAAACTAGGGTTAGATTACCTTTCTTCATAATTAATAATTTTTTTTAATCAAACCATATCCCCAGATATTCAAAGTTAAGCACGTTTTCCAATAATTCCCCATGTAGCTTGACTTGATTTATTGTGTTTTCTGCTATCGTCAGTCCCTGTGTTCATTGATTCATTGTTCCTCGTTTGTTGTTAACCCAGAGCATCTGTTAACTTGTTAATCACGCCCTGATCAGCTCTTCTATTTGATGCTTTTGGTACATTCTTTGTGTTTGCTTCTTTTCAGAATGTTACCCTTAAAATACATGGGGACGCTTCTCATTTTCACAGTTTTTTTGTTTTGTTCCTGCTGTGGTTTATTTGTTCTTGTTCTGAACACCAGTTCAGTGTGGGTGCAGTGGAAGAAGAGTGAGTAGTTGTTGGAGGTTCGCGGATGGTGAAATCACTTTTTGGAGTGAAACCTAGTGCCATTTTATTTTTGCAAGATTTATTTCTATTTTTCACTCTACAAATCTGTGGTTTTGCACCGTGTTGTTTGCCCTCCTTTAACACATGGCATTTTTATCGAGTAATCACCTGCTCTTGGATTATTTTTTGTTGTGAAACCCAGAAAATTCCTTGTTGGGGAACAATTTTTTCCCGCTGTTACTATGTTGAATTAACGAAGTACTAAGTTTCTGGTTCTGTGTATTTGATTTCTTTCTCTCCATTGCTTGCGAACACAATTCCAGCTCAGAGCTCGATCACTGCTCCGCATCAAGAGAAAGGGTTATGCATCAATATTTGTAATTTGCTTATCAACAAAAAATTGCAGTTCACAAAACATTTGCTAAAAGTGAATCTGGTTCCAGTTCCAGTCTAGTCCCATTATATAACAGAATCTAGTCGGAAGCAGGTGGGATTCTAGAATCAGAGGGGAACTCTGCCCTTTTGCTACTCTCCCCCTGAACCAAATGGTAGATACTGGAGCTGTGGATTTCACCACATACTTTGACGAGGGTGCATGAGATTCAACCGATGTACAAGATATACGTAGGAAGAGGAGTCGTAGTGGTATGGACTATGATGTGCAAAATAATTAGAAAGGAAAGTTGCATCCATCAAATCTAAATTATGGAGAAATTCATTAACAGACAGCGTTCCATAGCAAACAGAAATGTGTGTTTAATGCGGCTTCTCTGGGACGGCTGAATGGTGGTGTTCTCACTAATGCACTTCACCCCTCCCTCTCTCTCTCCTTCCCTGCCTCAAGCGTGCTTCCTGCTACAAGCTCACACTCTCACAAACATTTACTGATCATTGGATGCATTACAAAATAAAGCGTATTATTCTGCCGGTTTGTAAAGCCAACCCTCTGTCTCCTCCTAGCCGTAGCTAGAGCTACAGCCTCCAAAGTTTGCCGAGATATCCAAACTGATCCGACTCTAGTTGCTAGAGGTTTTCAGACTGATGCCACTACAAGAATGGTGGGAACTTGAGGAGATTTCCAGTCTGTGCAAGGACACACCAAGAGCTGTGTGAAAGTGTTTGAACCCTAGGGGACTAAACGTTCACCATTGACTTTTAATGGCCTCTGAGAATGATCAAGGAAAGATATAAACATCCCAAGGAAATGGATTTTTGGGGGGATAATGACATCACTGACAGCTTCCTAGTAATCACTGGTTTTCTCAAAACATTTGCAAAATGCGACTTCTTTATGAATTGAATCAGATACAGGAAAGGATCACAAACACAATGGCTCCAAATCTCCAGTGATATGGAGGAATCAAAAACTGGGAAACAAATCCTTGTCTTGCAATAAAAACAAATAGTTCTAGGCAGAGATTGCAGGATTTGGTAAACGGCGTGTTTAATCACAGACAAGAGCACGGATACAGCAGACGAGAGTCGAGAGAGCCATCCAGAGAATGAGCAAACATCTCAATGCACACAGTGAAATTATTAAAGACTAGAACTTTACGACCTAAAATATTATTATAGTAGTTAAATTTCCTCAGAATTACACGGGTATTTATGTTTTGTATAAATATTGCGGATCCCATGTAGAATTTCCCTTGAACTGAAAAGGTCTGTACTAAAGCACTGGAGGACTTCTGAGGACAACACTCTGAAAATCATGTTCACAGATACAAAGTGCTGGCCGCATCCACCCTAGATAGCCTCCATCGCTACATTAGTCAACTAATGGAGTCCACTTGAAGGACTGAATGAATGGAGAGAGCCAATTTGCGCTCTGAGTGCTGCAGAAGAGCAGCTGGGTGCATCATTTGCATGTGATGTTTAATGATGATTTGAAACCTTCCAAACTGGCTGCTGCGTCAGGAGTGTAACTAGCTGAAAATCTTCATTTATTCCTTCATTCATCTTTTAAAGGAGTATTCCTTATGCTCACGGGTGGCTGCTGGGTGCCACTTCCATCTCACACTGGCTGACATTATGGTTTCAAGGGCCTATGTGTGTGTATAGAAGGGGGGGGGTATGTTTAGTGTATATTGTTTCAAAGGCATATTATGTATTTTTTTGTTCATAAATGTACATTGTCATATATTGCACACAAATGTATTGTACTTTTGCACATAATTATTTAATGTCTTGCATTAATGTCTTGAAATAATCCTCCAAGATTAAGAAATGTCTGGTGGTGTAAAGTTACCCAACTGTAAAAAAATACCAACCCAGAGAACAACAAAGAAATGGAAAGCATCCATCAGCTGTTTAGTTTGACAATTGATGGATGTTGCTGTGTTTAAAGGGGTGAACTAGAACGAGCTTTATTTCATTTTTATTTTATTTATTCATATAAGATCTGGTGGAACAAAAAAGCTACAAATGCACATAGCTCCACCTTCTCTCTTGTTGACATTCAGTCGATCAAAATGTTTCTTTAGATGTTCTTCCACCTGACCCTAATCTGAAAAAAAGAAGTAGGTAACAGGGAGCAAGCCAATGTTTAGAAGAGCACTGTCAGGGACAACTGAATAATGTTTTTTTTTTTTGTTTTTGTGAAAAAAGGGGTAAAAAGTCTTTCTAATGCATTCATCAGTGCTGTTTTTTTAAGATGTTATAAATATAAACATGTGTTCAACAGCTAACAGAAACGCAGTGTTTTTCCTGCAGTGTCCCACATACGCACACAATACTAATGTCTCTCTCTCTCTCTCTCTCTCTCTCTCTCTCTCTCTCTTCCAATACAAAGCTAAAAAAGCTAATCCATGCTACGGTGTGGCTGAAATGAGAGAAACCAGCACAGGGAAACCTGGTGGTAAATTAGTTCCATATATTAAAAAAAAACCCCAGTCAGCAGCATACAGTAGGTCTTATACGTGCTTCTACATCTCCAAATTATACGCTGTATTTTGAGATTCTACTCATTTCTTATTCATAAAGCTCATCTTCACATATTTCCATCCTGTTCCTCTCGCTCATGCTGTCTCCCTCAGCATATGCGAACAAGATTCACATGCATCACATGGCAGCTCTTGGGATGAGGCCCTTGGCTATTCTTCCATCCTTCACTTCATTTATTTTCTGTGCGTTCGTCCACTGTACTGAAGGCCTTGACAGAATGAGCCCATCAAAGATTATTACATGTGTCACTTCACCCTGCGTAAGACGTGCTGGATTCCTTTCAAAGTGAGGTCAGTAGTAGCTGTAGAGCGCAGTGTAAGTGGACGAAAATGCAAGCGAGTGGCCGAAAGAATAGATCGATGAAACAGCAAGCTCATCAAACCTGCACCGCAAGCTTTACTGCAAAGCGAATGAATGCTTTCAGGTGAATTGTGTTAATAACATCAAAATAAATCCACAATCCAACAACATGTGTTCATTTACAAAGAGGATAAACTTAATGTGAGCGAGGTGGGGTTTCCTCGTGGTCATATATCATGCTACTTTTCAGTGCATTTCTCTGATTCGTGTCACTTCTTTACACACTTAACAACAAGGGGTAAAAGCCTTAAAGGGGTCAACATTATGAAGTCTCCCAAGTTGAATTTTCAGGGAGGAGTGGAGATAGTTGCACGTACAGAAAGCTGAAAGTTCTTTAGTTAAAAAAAAAAAATGTCCCATCAATATCAACTTTTCTTACTTAAGAGTTTTCAACATTAGCAGATTATAACCTTTCTTTATGCATCAAACTTTGCACATTGGTGGTTGAAATATAAGCAGAAAAAGTTTTTTTTTTACTTCAAATATTATTCCTGAACCAATTTTCTGTGTAGTTCTGGCCCTAAATGTCCAAATGTATGTTCTATTTGTTGAAAATAAAATGTTGTGTATAAATTTGCTGCACCGATATCTTATTGTCATGTGGTGTGAAGTGAAAGCCTCACTTTATATTTTCATTTAGAGCGAAAATGGAGAACATATTTTCCTCAACCCACTTCTGCAAACAATTTAATCATGAAACAATATTTAACATTTATGTGCATTTGGAAATTGTGTTTATTTTCTCTCAATCATCATACAAAGGAAGGCATCGCTTCTCAAATCTTTCAAAATATGTTCAATAAATTCTCTTAAACCTTATGACAATGGTAAAAAATTACTTGAGAGCCTTATTGATACTAATTTCATTGTGGTCTATTGATATTTACACGAATTACCATAAACAAATCCATTTTTGGTCAATTGTTTCCTTGCATATGGATCAAAAATCCAAGTAGAAATCTTAAAATACACACAACACGTTTGGTAGCATTTTTTTTTTATTTCCTTTGAAAAAACTACTGTTTTTATCTGTATGCCAATCACATTTGTATGTGAATACTTGCATTACATTTCTCCCTTTGTGATTTAACATATTAAAGTACAAGATGAATGAGTTCCATTTGTTTATTGCATTTCTAAATGAATTCCCCACTGTTGTGTGTGCTTCCATACGGTGTATGTTTTAACGTTTGCCCCTTTTCAACAGAACAAGGGCAAAGGTAAGAGGTAGAAATGGAGAGATGGAGTAGGACCTGAGCTCTTGACCTTGCTTCATGATTCAGTGAGGAGTCTCAGTAAGTGATTTGCTGTGTTTGTGGCCAAATCCATGTTTATAATGAGCTCTGGGAGTAAATCTTTCTCCGTTGTTTTCCTTCATTCTTTCTCTGTGCTGGATGTTCTGCTCTGGCACCATCCAAGACAGCAGATTTGCTTTTTTTGTTGCTGGGTTCATGGTTTTAAGGAAATCAAATCCCAATGACAACAACACAAAAAACACATTACGTTCTTTGAGCATCCAGCGATTGCACAGGACTGAGTTCTCATGCCTAAGACGCCTGTGGCGCTTCCTCGACAAGGAAAACCATTTGGCCACAAAACATGCATGCCCTCATCAATTAGTGAAATGCATTTTAAATACAGAAGACAAAAGGATTACTCTCAGAAGTGTTCAGGAGCGAAAAGTGTTTACTGTATAATTAAGGACAAATTACATCTCGACAAGCAGACGTGAACTTGAGTGGCTTTGACTGCTGAGGATTCATCAGTGACCTGAAAAGACCAAAAAAAAAGATCATTGCAAGCTTTCTACAATTCAGGGTTAGACATGTCTTTGGAAGGCCTGCTGTAATTTATTGTGTGGAGTGGAGTTAGATTTAATGGAGTTTTGGAGCTTTTTGGGATCGTATGGATCCATGGGCACCATTTTCCATTTTTTTGCTGAATTGTTAACCTTTTGAACTCAACACTTTCTGCTGTAAGGGTCAAAAATGCAAACGCTGGAGAGAAGCTCTATTTGAAACAAACGAAAACCGTGAGAGATAAAGCATATGTTGTAGGTAGTATGATGTTCTGAGGGGAAGACAAGTCAATAATTTATTGTCAATGACATACAACAGTGAATCTCCAGTTGAACAAAAGTATGTAAGTATACCAACATTTTGTGTTTTTATTGAACATAACATTCCCAGACTCACACCACTGATTTCTGGCTTGTGAATACTGGAGAACCAGTAGTGGCAGATCTGAGCTTTGCAGTTTGTGGTAAACCCACATTGTATTTGGTTTTGAAGGGGTCTGCATCTTTAGGGTCTCTGTCAAAGGTGCCATTAGCACTTTGTAGTTGTTTCAATGTGTTCTGTGGGTAATAGAAGGAATCGTTTGGAAGATCTGTGAACAGTGTTTTCGGCTTCATGTTGATGTGTTTCCAAGAAGATTCTGTGAAAATGAATAATTTGGGACTTGACTTTGCCTTTGGATGATGATGGTTTGTTTGTGCCAGAGACGTTCATGGTGTCAGTGCAGTTTAAAGCACACTTTGTTAAGTAATGATGCTCTGAAGGTCAGAAAAAGGGTTGCATCCAAACAACTAGCTGACTCTGGGTTTATTGCAGGCTGGTGGTTGTTGGCAGGGAAGAGGAACAACTGATTGCTCCCTCTCTATGTGGAGAGACCCTACAGACATCAGCCAAAAGCTGAAAGTACACGGACCGTCAATGGGGAAGTCTTGGGAACAGGCTGTTCTCCCATTCTGCCTGCAGGATTTTGGCATAGGCTGGTACCAATTCCTCACTGTAGGTTTAGCTACTTCCAGCAGGAGAACACTCCATGTTATAAAAGCTTGAATCATCTCAGACTGATTTCTTGAGTTCACTGTACTCAAATATCCTCCACAGTCACCAGATCTCAATCCAGTAGAGCACCTATGGGATGTGGTGCATGTCAATATGGAGAAAATTCTCTGAGGAATGTTTCCACTGTTGAATCTCTGCCACAAAGGATTAAGGCAGTTCTGACGGCAAAATGGGGTCCAACCCGGTACTAGTAAGGTGTACCTAATAAAGTGGTTTATTTCTTATTTCTATTGGTTTTAGGTTTCATTTAATTTGAATAGTCAAAGCATTGAAATGTGAAGTGTAGGAAGAACCAAACAAAACCAAGTTTCTTTCTCGTTTGGTAAGAAATGAGAGTTTGCTGCAGCCCTATAGATTCTGTGTTTCAGGGTTACAGAAAATGCTTGAAAGAGAGCCGAGAACTTACAAACTGCTCTTTGAATTTCTATGTTTTCTTAAGTGCCCGGAGGGCAATATTGGTTTAAGTCAAACCCCACCCCCATCCTCCCTCAAAATATCAATATGTGTTGGCTTAGATGGAGAAGGTATTCTCCTTACAGCTGTTTACAGTATTTGTGCATCCCACACGGTGTGTGTTAAAATAAAATGCTCTAATTAAATTTGTGTTCTGATTGTACGCATCTCCCCTGCGGCCTGTTGCTCTGTTGTGTCTAAATACCTTACAGCCACTGCGGTTTCCATCACACGGAGCCTGATGACCTGTAATGCCGTGATGGAGTGAAGACCTGGATTGCTTTTCTCTTCAATCTTTGCAGTGTTTACATCCAGGCAATAACTCAGTGGTGCTGCAAACTCAGTGACCTGAACCATTCATCAAAGGGATCCATGGGTAACTGCTTTAACACACAAAATGAGGCTCTTAAACTCTATTGCAGCATAAATTATCATCATCATCTCTTTTTAAGCTTTTAGCATATTACAGGTTTGAAGAAGTCATTTGGTTAATTCTACCGTGGCCCTTGACAACGTTCATGAAGCTGATTCTTAAAGCATTTGCTGTGTTGTGGGATTTTGTGAAACAGTGTTTGTTTGTTTGTTTGTCTTTCTTTACCAAAATGAACTATGCTACAGCATTCTCCACTCGCAGACCTTGAAAGTTATAAAGACTTTTTCAGAGTCCAAGATACCTTTATTCCAATGAACAGACTGCTATCTTAACATCTTTTACCATTCACACACATTTGTTTTAATGCATTTGCCTTTTATCCAAAGCAACTTACATATTTTATTTATTTTTATTTTCTTTATTTGCACATTTATGCCATACTGACACAGCCGCTGCTCATTGAATGTTCCAGGCTCCCTCAGCCAGGTGCCCCAACTGATCAGAGCTCATTTTTGGTCCATTTAGCAAGACCAATCTAGATGTACTCCCCGCCACTTCAATTGTACTGCTCCTCTTTCTTCTTCCCACAATTCCTAATTTGCTGAATGTTCTGGGCAAAGAACAAGACCATCTCCACTGGGAGGCACCTCGCTCTCCAACCAACCAGTCATTGGCCAGTCTTGTGTACTTTGAGAGCTTCCTTTCAAAGGTTTTTTTGACTTAATCTTCGCAGGAGACCTTCAGCTCCAGTATCACACCCTGCTTGGTTTTTTTGGACACAACAATAACATCAGTAGACAGAGTGGTTGCATGCTGGGAAATTTGACAGGATACCTGAAGATGTTCTTCTGTTGGCAGGGGTATCCTGCTCCCAATCCCTGACTGTTCTGTTCTGTCCATTTCAGCAACGGTCTGAAGAACTTGGTCGATACCAACCTTCACCAAGTGCCTTGTGTTAAAGGATGTGTTAAAGGGTTCCTCACATGGATCACAGAGGGCAAACTGGTAACTCTATGCACTTGGGAGCACTTAGAAACTTGATGCAGTGAGGCTCAGGCCAGGTCACAATGTCCTCCCATCTTGACCATGCTCCTTATTTTTCATCTCCACAGCCTTTCATTACCCTTCTCCTCCACTATATGCCCTTTTGTACAAGGTGCTGCCTCTCCTCCCCTTTGAATGTGTGAGTTTAGTTCACTCCAATCAGTTTTGTGGTGATTCCTCTAAGAGGCTAATATTAGATATTAACATCTGTACAAATGAAGTGGATTGTTATTGATTTGTTCACCCAGACATGTTGATGTTTGCAGAGTATAATCAGCTCCATGTGTCTTCTGTAATGAACTAAACGATTTATCTTCTCAAGAAATATTGGTCTTTTATGTGGTTATCTTCCGGCTATGTGCTGGGCTTGTATGTGCGCACCAGCTTCTGCCTGAGAATTCTTTTTGTTTTTCATATTGAAAAGGGTTGAGATATTAAAAGTTAACAGATTTATCTGCTGTGGGGGGTGTGGGGAGGGGTTGGGACTTCATAAAGTTCTCATGGGCCCTGGGGTTGAAAATTAGTAAAAGGCTACACTCCCAACCGCTGGAGTCAGTGTTGCCAACTCCCCAGGGAGAAAAGATGTTCGCAGCTGCCTTCAACAGATGCAACCTCCTAATTTACATATTGAACCATGTGAGGTACATGAAATAGATTTTTCTCCTGTGCTTTGTTTAATGACACAGAACAAAGGCTTTATAAATACATATATTTAATTCCACGGTGACGTTCATTAACGCAGTAAAGCGTGTTTATAAACCTTAATAACCTTATAAAAATAACTGTACAGTGGTACCCCGAGATACGAATGCTTCGAGTTACGAAATGTTTGAGATATGAACGTCACCCTGGAACGGATTAATTTCATATCTTGGGGCACCACTGTATTTTCAATAATGATAGAAATAGTAAAGGTTTGAGTTTTTAATGCTTTCAAACCCTGCGTTCACTACAATGGACATTACACCTTCATTTTTTTCTTTATTTTATACTTCATTCTCTTATCGAATTGCTAGTTCTTCAGCGCTGGATGTCTAACAATCCATAGATATGCACAAAAAGAATTATTCGAAAATCACAGAGCTGTTGGTGAAAATTGGAATATTTTAGAAAATATCCAAATATAAAATATTTTTTTTATTTATTTATTTATTTATTTATTTGTTTTTTCTGTAGTATTTTGCAAGGGTTCTGGCAACTTTAACTACCGTTATGTCTCTTACATTGCCATCAATCAATCATTCCATCCCTGTGATTTTTCACTCCTACCCATCCACTCCTGGGGCAGCGGCTTTCCTCAGCTAATGCATATTCATGATGGACACGAGGGGCCATCAGTCACTATTAGCACAGCAAGACCTACAGAAACTTTTAAAAGATTCAGCTACAGCTAAAAAATTGAACAAGTGCTTCAGACTCAGACTATACTTCTTTTCCTAAGCTTTTGAACCATTGGCACCAACCAGGACAACAGAGGAAAATGTTACATGTAATAGCAGATAAAACGCTCACAAATCTGCATTGAAGTGGGATAGAAGTCCTCCAACCCTAAAGATTTCTACAAATGCGTGCCACAAATCCAAAGTTTTAACTTGGTTCGTCATTAAAAATTAATACGCTGCATCTTCCCATTGGATAAGTGAGTTAGGCACATGATTATGAGGAACCAACAAATCATTGAAATGTCACATCCGCGTAAATTTCTTTCCAAATAGGAAGTCAGAGATAGAGAATAAAAGATAGAAATGACCCTGTTTGAAACATAGCAGATAAAAAAAAACCCTAAAGCCCTAAACCAGTCTGTCAACCGCTAACCAGAGATGCTTTCCAAGCCAGAACAAGTTATTAAAGATGACGCTATCAAGAGTTAACGAGCAGATAAATAGGTGCAGAATGCTAATGAGACTCAATTACCTCAAGCCAAATGATATGCCAAGAGAGAAATCGGAATTATAACCGAGACAAGGGAACAAAATGTTTTAAAACCTGCGAATCAAAGAAACAGAAGATAACTAGATGGCTGCAAACATTTGTACAAAGTTGTACAGTGCAGTATAAAAATATATTTTCATATAATGTAGTATAAACCAACCTCCATGACTTCCCTTAGCTGAGATACAGATATGGCAAATTTGTTTGATTTGCTAAACAGTTTGGTTACTAGGGAGTTTTCAATGAGTTGTCATTTTGGTTGCCTTTTCCCATTTATTTTCAATGGTAAAATATCTAGAAAGTAAATAAACCACTTCTAGAGCCAAGGGGTCAAATAGTTTTTTCACAGCCGGTGGTTTTTATTGGATTAAAGGTTACCCCTTCTCAGAAGTTTAATCCCATGTTAAACTAGATTTTAAAGTTTGCACGCAAACTTCGATGTTGGCTTGCGTTGGTGCCGTTAATACCTTTTTTTTTTTTAAATGTTTTCAATTCCGCAACAATAACATAATCCAACCCTCATGTCTCTATGATTCTCATAGGCTGAGATAGGTACATGCAAAATTGGTTGCTATGGTAACAAGTCTGGTTGCTATGGAGGGGTCAGTGACCTAACATATTGTTCCCCATGTCAACACGAGTAAAATACACCAACCCCCATGTCTCTATGACTTTCGTAAGCTGAGATAGAGATACGCCATATTGGTTGCTATGGTAACAGTGTGGTTGCTATGGAGGGGTCGCTGACCTAATATATTGTTCCCCATATGAATACGAGTAAATTACAGCAACCCCCATGTCTCTATGATTTTCCTGAGCTGAGATAGGTACATGCAAAATTGGTTGCTATGGTAACCAGTCTGGTTGCTATGGAGGGGTCAGTGACCTAACACATTGTTCCCCATGTCAATACATCAACCCCCATGTCTCTATGACTTTCCAAAGCTGAGATAGAGCTGTGCCATATTGGTTGCTATGGTAACCAGTTTGGTTGCTATGGAGGGGTCGCTGACCTAATATATTGCTCCCCATATCTATACGGGTAAAATACAGCAACCCCATCTCTCTATGATTTTCCTAAGCTGAGATAGAGACATGCCATATTGGTTGCCATGGTAACCAGTCTGGTTGCCATGGAGGTGTCATTAACATAATATAATGTTTCAGCTGTCAGTATGGGTGAAGTTTACCAGCCCCCAAGTCTCTAGCATTTTTATAAGCTAAGATAGAGATGTGGCAATATAGTTGCTATGGTAAACAATTTGGTTGCTATGGAGGAGTTAGTGAGATCATGTTGTAATCTACTTTCCATTTAGACTAATATAAAGCAACCCCCATGTCTCTACTGTGTTTCATTTAGAAGATATTTGACATCAAAAGTTATGTCAAAAAAGTGGGTGTGGCTTAATTAATTTATGTTAATTCACAAGCAATGATGGGCTGGATAAGTGATTTGTTTCCTTAATGCTTGTATGACTTTCCAGTGTCAATCAATTACAGAAGCTCTTTACATTAGGATCTATGGGGTTCATGCTCCATTCATTTCAATGGGCCATTGAAAGTCAATGAGACACCTTTGACCTACTTATTTGAAATCAGCTGCACCTGGAGTTATCAACTGTCAGATATTCAAACGATGGCAAATCTGCTGGAGAAAATCCTATTTCCATGCCTCAAACAAATAAAGATTATAGAAGAACCGTAAGACATATCGAAATGATTCTTTCTTTGTAAGAAGCAGAAGACCCTAACTAAGAGAATGCTGTAATTTTTGTGAAGGTGTGATTAGAAATAAAAAAATTATGGCGAGCTACAAATAGCCTTCATTTGATTCTGTGTAACTGCTCATTTTAGAGAAATCCATACTCTCAAACAAATAAACATTACGAAAGAATGAACAGAGGTATTGAAATATTTCTTTTACTGTTAGAATCCCAAGATTTTAAGGAAGAGAATGGTGTAAATTTTGTGAAGCTGTGATAAAGTGTGAATGATTTATGGCGAGTTAAAAATAGCCTGCGATTGAGATTTTAAACAGAGTCCACCAGAATTTTTGAATGGAGGTGAATGGAGCAATTATGTGCACTCGTTGTGGTTTAGGCCACCTGGAGTAAAAACCGTGTGTTTTTTAAAAATGAAAACAGCACCAACTGAAAGAGGACAAAAAATCTCTACCATTTAGGTATAAAATGTGTGTGTAAAGGTTAATTTTTAGTTGAGAAAACAGTGCAAGTAGCAACAAGACTGAGCTTGTTCAAAGTTAGAGTGAGCGATGACATCACCACTCTAGGGCTCCCATAGGGAATGACTTGGGCGATTTTTGGTCCGAAATTCGCGATTTTTACGGAAACCGCTGATCAAATCGGTCCGAAGAGATATAGCAACAAACTACATAACAGCTTTGAGGTGTGTTGAAAGTTTCGTGGCTGTAGCTTGAACGGGCTAGGAGGAGTAGTGTTGAGAATTTTTGTCAGAAGAAAAGAGAAGAAGAAGAAGAAGAACTAGATTTTAAAGTTTGCACGCAAACTTCGATGTTGGCTTGCGTTGGTACCGCTAATACCTTTTTTTTTTAAATGTTGTCAATTCCGCAACAATAACATAATCCAACCCTCATGTCTCTATGATTCTCATAGGCTGAGATAGGTACATGCATAATTGGTTGCTATGGTAACAAGTCTGGTTGCTATGAAGGGGTCAGTGACCTCACATATTGTTCCCCATGTCAACACGAGTAAAATACACCAACCCCCATGTCTCTATGACTTTCGTAAGCTGAGATAGATACACCATATTGGTTGCTATGGTAACAGTGTGGTTGCTATGGAGGGGTCGCTGACTTAATATATTATTCCCCATATGAATACGAGTAAATTACAGCAACCCCATGTCTCTATGATTTTCCTGAGCTGAGATAGGTACATGCAAAATTGGTTGCTATGGTAACCAGTCTGGTTGCTATGGAGGGGCCAGTGACCTAACACATTGTTCCCCATGTCAATACATCAACCCCCATGTCTCTATGACTTTCCAAAGCTGAGATAGAGCTGCGCCATATTGGTTGCTATGGTAACCAGTTTGGTTGCTATGGAGTGGTCGCTGACCTAATACATTGCTCCCCATATCTATACGGGTAAAATACAGCAACCCCCATCTCTCTATGATTTTCCTAAGCTGAGATAGACATGCCATATTGGTTGCTATGGTAACCAGTCTGGTTGCTATGGAGGTGTCATTAACATAATATAATGTTTCAGCTGTCAGTATGGGTGAAGCTTACCAGCCCCCAAGTCTCTAGCATTTTCCTAAGCCAAGATAGAGATGTGGCTATATAGTTGCTATGGTAAACAATTTGGTTGCTATGGAGGAGTTAGTGACATCAGGTTGTAATCTACTTTCCATTTAGACTAATATAAAGCAACCCCCATGTCTCTACTGTGTTCCGTTTAGAAGATATTTGACATTGAAAGTTATGTCATAAAGTGGGTGTGGCTTAATTAATTTATGTTAATTTACAAGCAATGATGGGCTGGATAAGTGATTTGCTTCCTTAATGCTTGTATGACTTTCCAGTGTCAATCAATTACAGAAGCTCTTTTACATTAGGATCTATGGGGTTCATGCTCCATTCATTTCAATGGGCCATTGAAAGTCGATGAGACACCTTTGACCTACTTATTTGAAATCAGCTTGCACCTGGAGTTATCAACTGCCAGATTTTCAAACGAGTCAGCTGACTCAACTGTCAGATTTTCAAACCATTGGCAAATCTGCTGGAGAAAATCCGATTTCCATGCCTCAAACAAATAAAGATTATAGAAGAACCGTGAGACATATTGAAATGATTCTTTCTTTGTAAGAAGCAGAAGACCCTAACGAAGAGAATGCTGTAATTTTTGTGAAGGTGTGATTAGAAATAAAAAAATTACGGCGAGCTACAAATAGCCTTCATTTGATTCTGTGCAACTGCTCATTTTAGAGAAATCCATACCCTCAAACAAATAAACATTACGAAAGAATGAACAGAGGTATTGAAATGTTTCTTTTACTGTTAGAATCCCAAGATTTTAAGGAAGAGAATGGTGTAAATTTTGTGAAGCTGTGATAAAGTGTGAATGATTTATGGCGAGTTAAAAATAGCCTGCGACTGAGATTTTAAAGAGAATCCACCAGAATTTTTGAATGGAGGTGAATGGAGCAATTAAGTGCACTCCTTGTGGTTTAGGCTACCTGGAGTAAAAACCGTGTGTTTTTTAAAAATGAAAACAGCACCAACTGAAAGAGGACAAAAATCTCTACCATTTAGGTATAAAATGTGTGTGTAAAGGTTAATTTTTAGCTGAGAAAACAGTGCAAGTAGCAACAAGACTGAACTTGCTCAAAGTTAGAGTGAGCGATGACATCACCACTCTAGGGCCCCCATAGGGAATGACTTGGGCGATTTTTGGGCCGAAATTCGCGAATTTTACGGAAACCGCTGATCAAATCGGTCCGAAGAGATATAGCAACAAACTACATAACAGCTTTGAGGTGTGTTGAAAGTTTCGTGGCTGTAGCTAGAACGGGCTAGGAGGAGTAGTGTTGAGAATTTTTGTCAGAAGAAAAGAGAAGAAGAAGAAGAACTAGATTTTAAAGTTTGCACGCAAACTTCGATGTTGGCTTGCGTTGGTACCGTTAATACCTTTTTTTTTTTTTTGTTGTCAATTCCGCAACAATAACATAATCCAACCCTCATGTCTCTATGATTCTCATAAGCTGAGATAGGTACATGCAAAATTGGTTGCTATAGTAACAAGTCTGGTTGCTATGGAGGGGTCAGTGACCTAACATATTGTTCCCCATGTCAACACGAGTAAAATACACCAACCCCCATGTCTCTATGACTTTCGTAAGCTGAGATAGAGATATGCCATATTGGTTGCTATGGTAACAGTGTGGTTGCTATGGAGGGGTCGCTGACCTAATATATTGTTCCCCATATGAATACGAGTAAATTACAGCAACCCCCATGTCTCTATGGTTTTCCTGAGCTGAGATAGATACATGCAAAATTGGTTGCTATGGTAACCAGTCTGGTTGCTATGGAGGGGTCAGTGACCTAACACATTGTTCCCCATGTCAATACATCAACCCCCATGTCTCTATGACTTTCCAAAGCTGAGATAGAGCTGCGCCATATTGGTTGCTATGGTAACCAGTTTGGTTGCTATGGAGAGGTCGCTGACCTAATATATTGCTCCCCATATCTATACGGGTAAAATACAGCAACCCCCATCTCTCTATGATTTTCCTAAGCTGAGATAGAGACATGCCATATTGGTTGCTATGGTAAACAATTTGGTTGCTATGGAGGAGTTAGTGACATGTTGTAATCTACTTTCCATTTAGATTAATATAAAGCAACCCCCATGTCTCTACTGTGTTCCGTTTAGAAGATATTTGACATTGAAAGTTTTGTCAAAAAGTGGGTGTGGCTTAATTAATTTATGTTAATTCACAAGCAATGATGGGCTGGATAAGTAATTTGTTTCCTTAATGCTCCTATGACTTTCCAGTGTCCATCAATTACAGAAGCTCTTTTACATTAGGATCTATGGGGTTCATGCTCTATTCATTTCAATGGGCCATTGAAAGTCTATGAGACACCTTTGACCTACTTATTTGAAATCAGCTGCACCTGCTGGAGTTATCAACTGCCAGATTTTCAAACGAGTCAGCTGACTCAACTGTCAGATATTCAAACGATGGCAAATCTGCTGGAGAAAATCCGATTTCCATGCCTCAAACAAATAAAGATTATAGACAAACCGTAAGACATATCGAAATGATTCTTTCTTTGTCAGAAGCAGAAGACCCTAACGAAGAGAATGCTGTAATTTTGTGAAGTTGTGATTAGAAATAAAAAAATTATGGCGAGCTACAAATAGCCTTCATTTGATTCAGTGCAACTGCTCATTTTAGAGAAATCCATACCCTCAAACAAATAAACATTACGAAAGAATGAACAGAGGTATTGAAATATTTCTTTTACTGTTAGAATCCCAAGATTTTAAGGAAGAGAATGGTGTAAATTTTGTGAAGCTGTGATAAAGTTTGAATGATTTATGGCGAGTTAGAAATAGCCTGCCATTGAGATTTTAAACAGAGTCCACCAGAATTTTGAATGGAGGT
>SRMA01026529.1:33831-96162 GCA_007224835.1 Danionella cerebrum | reverse complement strand
CAGCAGGAAACCCGCGCGTCAGTCTCTGGTCAGTATTCATGATAAATTCTGTGTAAGTAATGACCAAGAACCTCCTAACCTAACGAACGGACGGGACTTTAATAAAAAGATAAATAACTTTCGTTTTTAACAATTAAAGCAACATGTTAAAATGCTGTAATCATATAATGTAATTACTGTATTTGTTTAATTTAGAAATTTCAGATTTATACAGTATATTGTTGTATTTCTAAGTAATCTAAAATTAACTATAGATTAACTTGGTTCTAGTGAAGCAATAAACTGTGGTTTGCTTTAGTTTTTATTACAGTATACTCACATATTAAAGTAAAATATAACTTATAGTTGTACTTGTGGGGAATATATATTCCACAGCAATATCAGAATTACAAAGAAATGTTAACCTTCTTCACTGTAGTACAGTTAAAATAGTGCATATGTAAATGTTAGGGTTTTTTATTGCTAGAGTTTGAATAATAAAACTTGTTAAACAGTGGATTGAATGTAATACTGATGGTGAAACAAGTAAATCAGAGCAAATGCTGAATACAGGTAAAGTTAGAAAGTTTAAACAGTAATGATGTTGAAGACACCAGTGTAGTACAAACACATTTGCTGTCGTGGATCTGCAATCAGTTCTGCAACTAAATGCTTGTCTTCTCTCCTTTGAGATTGACGGTGGAGACTTCAACCTGGTCATCATCATCATCATCATCAGCAGCAGCTTCATTGCTGGTATTTCCTGAGATTCCAAGATTGTCCCGGATACTGGGACTGTTGTAGCATGGAACTGTTTGGTGGAGGTGTTCATGGCTGTGCACTTCACTGATGAACGAAAGTCCATTACTGAAGGTTGTGAGAATAGGAGTCTCTTTGGAGGTCCTGCTCTGCCTGGAAGCACTGGACGAATATATTAAAGGGTTTCTCTAGAGCCCAGCTGATGGTTTCATTAAAGCCTTGTTTTGAACTCTCGTGATTTCCATGATTCATGTTATGTTCTTGTTTTCAAATAAAAAATGGAGTCAACCTTCAAATAAAATCCATGTCACGAAGCTTCTTTCTCATGACGCAGCACCAGTCCAATCACGCATATTATATTATATTATATATATTATAATTACTTCCAAGCAAGATAGTTTTATTTAGTCTTATTATTAAATCAGCGAACTCCTCCTAGAGATTTTATCTGCTCACTTTCAAACTCCAGAAATCTTCTCTTAAGGTATGTGGGATGTTAAATTCCGAAGCTTTTATTACTTTGATAAACGATGTACGTACACCAGTCATCGAAATTTGGCGTTTCGCCATAAACAGGAAGTTATTATAACTCAGCCATACAATGTCTGATCGATCCCAAATGTACCAAGTATACTAAAAGTCCCTGTCTAACACATCTACAACATTAGTCATCGGTTATAGCGCCACCAAGTGATCACAGGTGGAACAGCATTTTTACCAATTTTGACAGGTTCCCAGAATATTGGCCAAAACAGTCCCAAAAAATATTTCAACTCATAAATATTTAGACTCGTTAGCACCACCTGGGGGTCATGACGCTTTGAGAAGGGATTTTTTTACTTGAGTTGCCTGTGTCATTAGGTAATTTGAACAGTTCTCGCTTGAATACGTATTCTAACTAAGGGTCGGTCGTAGAGCGCATTGTAACCAATTGGCCACCCGAGGCGATGGCGACGTAGGTGCTCGAGCCCTTGATCGCTGCTTGCAGCTTTAATTATTATTATTCTTATTTTTGTAACGTGTTTTTGCGGGCACTTTTGAGGGCCTGAACATGCGTAAAAAGTCACTGAATTTTGCACACACATCAGAACCTGCGAAAATTTACGTCTAATTGTGTTTCGAAAAGCGGGTGTGGTAAAATGACTCTACAGCGCCACCTAAGGCGTTGTAGCTTATGATGCGCTGTGAGTTTGTCGTAGGCAAATGAAATTCGCCACGCATGTGTAGGGTACCTAAACTTAAATATAAGTAAATGGGATCTTATTTCCAAAATCGACAGTAAGTCAGCTATTTCGCAAAAACCTCTAAAAATGGCCATTTTTGCTCACGTCGTACTTTAACGAACTCCTCCTAGAGATTTCATCTGTTCGTCTCAAAACTCGTTCAGCACTATCTTAAGGCATATGGGATGTTAAATTGCGAAGCTTTTTTGACTTCGATAAACTATGTGCGCACAGCGGTCATCTAAAGTCGAAATTTTGTCGTAAACAGGAAGTTGTTATAACTCGGCCAAGCAATGTCCGATCCAGTTCAAATTCGCTATGTATGTTAAGTGTCCATATCTTAACAAATCCAAATAGCGATATACAGTGACAGTTATAGCGCCACCTAGTGTCAACATGTAATAGACCCTTTTCTGTTGTTTTATACTTGTATTTCAGGCTGTATTGCGAGTACATGTTGGAAAATCAGTACACGTATGTAGGGCATCAGGACCAACAAAAAAGTCAATAGGAATCAGTTTCCAAAACCGACAGGAAGTCGGTTATTTTTTATTATTTTATGTAATTGAGCATACTTTCAGGGTTTGTACTTTAACGAACTCCTCCTAGAGAATTCATCTGTTCATCTCCAAAGTTGTTCAGTATTCTCTCAAGGCATATGGGATGTTAAATTGCGAAGCTTTTTTCACTTCATTTTACGATGCGCGAATGGCAGTCCTCGAAAGTTGAACTTTTTCCATGAACAGGAAGTGGTTAATAACTCAGCAATGCAATGTCTGATCGGGTTAAATTCGTCATGCGTGTTAAGAGTCCATGTCTGAAGGATTTCATAGAGCAATATACAGTGTCAGTTATAGCGCCACCTAATGGCAGCATGCAATATAGCATTTTCTTCTGTTTTTTACTGCTATTTCAGACTGTGTTTAAAGGACATGCTTGAAAATTGCCACACTTATGTTGCAGATCAAGACAAACAAAAAAGTCAATTGGAGCGAGTTTCCAAAATCAACAGGAAGTTAAATATTTTGCAAAAAACCCTTAAAATCGCACTTTTGCATGTCTCATACTTTAACAAACTCCTCCTAGAGAATTCATCTGTTCATCTCCAAAGTTGTTCAGTATTTTTGCAAGGCATATGGGATGTTAAATTGCGAAGCTTTTTTGACTTCATTTTACGATGCGCGAATGGCAGTCCTCGAAAGTCAAACTTTTTATATGAACAGGAAGTGGTTAATAACTCAGCAATGCAATTTCTGATCGGGTTAAAATTTGTCAGGCGTGTTAAGAGTTCACGTCTGAAGGATTTCATAGAGCGAAATACAGTGTCAGTTATAGCGCCACCTAATGGTAGCATGCAATATAGCATTTTCTTCTGTTTTTTACTGCTATTTCGGACTGTGTTTAACCCTCCGGTCGTGTTCGCATTCAGCCCCCTACTTTAGTGTTCCCGGTCAAAATTGACCGGTCTGTTTTAACTGCTCTTAAATTAGCACACACAAAAAATTTCACCACCAATTTTTTTATTAAACATTCTTTAGTTGAGAACAACATTTAAAAGTAGTGTCTAACAACAATTTGTAGATGTAAACATTAAATAACATCAGTGAAAATACAATTGGGCACTGAAAATGAACTACAAAATGAACATATAATACAAAAAATAAATGGAAAACCAAACACCAAACTCAACAGGGTGTGTGTGTGTGTTTGTGTGTGTATTCATGCACATGAGTGGCATGTGACACTCAGGTCAGAGTGGGCCTTGCAAACATAAGCATTACATTTGCAGCATGTCAGGCTCGTTTTGATGTCTCTAGGGGCACAGAGGCCACAACGCTTCCTTTTCTGGCAATGTCCTTGTTGGGGGAGAGCAGCCAAGGCAGCGGCTGGGGCTGGAGTGCGCATGCTCCTAACCAGACTGGCAGAGGCTGGTGTGTGGGGAATGTGCTGCCGTCGCTGTATAAGAGGAGTCACCAAAGCTTTCCCCAGGTCTGCGAGGAAAAGTCTCCTCTTGAAACTTTTCCCCTGATTCCAGGTTGGGTCGATTGCTGTCCACACCACATACGCGTGGTGGATCGTGTATCTCTGTTGTCAAATTGAATAATTCTTGAAATGACATGAAACTGTTGTAAGGACATGGAGCAAGTGTCCACTTTTGGACTGAAATGTTTCCTCAGGTGCCTGTTCTTCAGGTGCCTCTCCCTCTCCATCTGTTGACTGGTCAGTCTCCTCAGAGTCTGGTTCAAAATCTGTGATGTCTTCCAATTCCGAGACATCCTCCTCTATCTCTGGTTCAATTTCAGTGCCCTCTTCATCATGCCCAAGAACCTGGACCAGAACCTCTTCCACAGGAAAACGCTTCAGTCATCTACTCATTGTGCTCAGAGTAAAAGGAATGCAAGGCAAACATCGAGCTATATATAGTATGGGGTTGTGTAAAAATGATATATTGATTAGTCTGGAAGGTGTGGTTCACGTGTGATAGGTACAGAAGCGTGGGAAAGAAATGGGTTCACATAATAGACACCTGTCTAGTCTGTGTAAACATATGATACATTGTATCATTAGGAAGTTGGTTCACGTGAGAGGATCGGCACATAAGCAGAAAGACATGTGTACCCACAAAAGACATTGTGTGTGAGTGTGTGTGCGTGTGTGCGTGTGCGTGAGTGTGTGTGTGTGTGTGTGTGTGAGAGAGTGTGTGAGTGAGCTGGGGCAGTGTGTATGGGGATGTTTTCTGTATGTTGAATGAATTTACTCTGGATACCCATTCATTTCCTATGACGGTCACTTTTGACCGGGAACACCACAGGTGTAACAAGGTTGATTAAAACATTCAAAATTGAATGAAATAGGTGATCATCGGTTTTATATGTTCAAGTACACAGTGTGAAGGATATCATAAGGTCTTGAGGTAATCAGATGTAAAACATAATATTTATGAGTATTATAAGTTGTAAAACGGTCAGATTTGACCCGAACACGACAGGAGGGTTAAAGGACATGCTTGAAAATTGCCACACTTATGTTGCAGATCAAGACAAACAAAAAAGTCAATTGCAGCGATTTTCCAAAATCAAAAGGAAGTTAATTATTTTGCAAAAAACCCTCAAAATGGCTGTAGGGTTCTGTCACTGTGGCTTTAAGAGAATGGCTGTAAAATGGGAAACAGTAGCAGTCTGGCAGAGCAAAAACTTGGTCATGAATTATACTCCGGACATGTTGTTGTTTATTTGCATGGCCTTATAGCTGTGGTTAACGGATATGAAATTGAATTAGATTTTTAGAGGAGTTTCCGCTTAACGGTATGTGATATGTGTGGGGTCATTCTCAGGGTTAATGAGCTATGAGCGAAAATGTAATGCACAAGGGGGCAAGTCCCCGGTACCTGGGACTCTCGGGCTTAAGAGCTTATATTTTATTTATGTTTATACTATTTTTATGTGCGTGCATGTTGAAAGTGATTGACGTTTCGCGTGTTGAGAGTGATTTGACTCCCCGTCAGAGTCCGGGGACGGACTATTTAACATGCGCGTCTGCTCCGGTTTCACTCTCTCTCCGAGTTTGTGGCCAACCGCTACTAGCGCACAGTGACTGTGTCTCGTTCGCGATCGTCCAGTTCGGTGCTGTCATCTCTCTCGCTCTCTCTCTGAGAGTTTGAAAGTAGTTGATCTCCCGTGCTTCGCTGAGACTCACTGCCTCTATGACTGCAGTTTCGGCTCCCCTCTACGTGAACGCGCATTCAATCACGTGATTGCACAGACTAAGCCAATGGAGTTCATATAAAATGTTTACTCGTGAAGACGTTTTCATTTTTATTTTGCTTATATGCAGCGTAGATGTCAAATATACTTGTAACACATTGTTTAATTATAAATATAAGTTTAAAAGAATGCAATCGTTCAATGCAAGTTGCTTACAGCAGTGAATATTGTACAGCATTACAGCAAATGTACAGCATTATACAAACTTCGGATGTTCATATTTTATTTGCGTAATCATTAGAATAATTAACATTTAACGTAAAAAGAAGGATAAAACAAAGTTAAAATGTGTTGATGTGATATAATGTAAAAAGCTTTAGATGTTTATATTTTATTTGCATTAGACTTACTACTTAAAAGATATTTGTTTGTGAAATGTTTGCATTCATTTGTAATAAACTCCCTAGTGCTGCTTTTTAGTCCATGTGCAAAAAAAGCAAAGCAGAAAGACTGTAATGAAATCACAATGCCTATTTTGGGGTTTTGTGTGTAACTTATAGGATAAATACCACACAATAATTGTGATGAAACATAAAGGGCCTAATAGACAATGAAACTGAAACAGCTTGTTTTGCCCTGTAAATCTATTTATGGATCTATGTGATTTTTATTGTGAATATCAGTTCCACGTGATCAGAATTTGTCAACATAATACAATTTTGTCATGTTTAAAATGTCCATTGAACCTAAATTCATGTTAGATGTGCACATTCTGATCATGCTCAACCGGTGATAACAATAACATAAAGTCCATTATTTCAACATAACAATATATCAGTATAACAAGGTGCCAATAATGCAAAGGAAAAGCAGGTAAACATTTAGTTTTATTCAGAGTGACTCAGTTCCATCATTGTTCTATCATTTTCACAATGGAATAATGTTTCTGTCCCTGTTTATATAGTGGCAGTGTCATGTACTGGTTCCAACCCTGTTTCAAAGTATACACCAGCAGCTCCATACAAGGTTTTTATCAGTGTGTTTCTAAACACTATAATGTGCAGGGATGGTAACAACATATCGACTGCATTACCAAGGACATGCCAAATGGTACTGCAGTATCCAGAAAATGCTCTTTCTTTTACCTCTTACTTTAAAAAAATGAATGCATGGAGTATTGTTCAGTTGTTTGGACTGCGACAAATAAAACACAGCTTAGAAAGCTGCAGATTGTTCAGAACAGAGCTACAGATTGATGCTGCAATGCTTATATCAAACTAGCTCTTACGATGATCATCTGGTTAACACTTAATATCAGGTGTGCTTTACTATTATTTATGGGTAATAATTGTTGGTTTACCACTCGTTTTAGTTCATCAAAAATAATATCCCAGGGAAATACAGTTATGAAACTAGATATTTGAAGGGTGATAATCTAACAACTCTTGGATAATCTGGCAACATTTCAAAATGTAAGAAACAAATAAAGATAATTTTAGTATCAGCATAAGATAATGAATGCAGTGAGAAAGAAACACTTTGGTGTATGTTTTCATTTTAATTCTATTTTTGACTCTTAAAGCTGTAAAAATGAACTTTACCCAATCATCAGTTATTGCGCCACCAAGTGATCACAGGTGGAACAGCATTTAAAACTAAGGATCAGTCGTAGAGCGCATTGTAACGATTTGGCCACTGAGAGGCGATGGCGACGTAGGTGCTCGAGCCCTTGATCGCTGCTTGCAGCTTTAATTATAATTGTGTTTTCGATGTGGTCATGTTTTTCCAAACACAGTTTTGATTTGCAGTAGTGTTGTGCACTAATGGGGCACCATATGTTTCACATTATGCACCTGATCAAATCAAATAAACTGTAACTGGTCTAAATATATTTTATCCACATATAAAAAGGTTATCAACAGATTCAAACTGGGTGACACTGAGCACTGTGGACCTTCAGTGGGAAAGTCACTGGTTTGAGGCTTGCCGGTAGTCTTCCTGGGAGGAAATTGCATGTTCTCCCTGTGCTTGTATGGGTTTCCTCCGGTTTACCCCACAAGACCCCAAATATGCATCAGGTTAATTAATTAAATTCTATTTATTTCTGACCATCATCTGAAGCATGGCACTGCACAGGAAGAAGTACTTAGAGAAAATGAATAAATGGAACACTTATTAATCAGGCAAAATTCAAATTTTGTAAATCCATAAACTGTCAAGTCATTTTTTGAGTATGCCAAGCTTGCCTTAAAAAACCTCTTTTGCCATCCATCTTACTACTGCAGACACAGGTAGCATCTCTTCACAAACATAATATTCTCACACATGGCTGACAATAATTGTGATCTTCACGAAGCGTGGACGGCACACGGTGCTTGCTGCGTGTCTCCTGCCAGCTGGAAAAAAACATTTTTTTTTGTTGTTTGTGGATCTAAAGATGAAGGCAGGTTTCCCTGTCATGCCAAACGAAACAATTCTGATTGAATTTGTGTAAGCGGTGCTTTTTCATAGCCTTGTTTTGAACAGATGCACTGTTGTGAACAGATAAGAAACAACTCTGTGCAAATGTGATGCCTGCTCGCTATTACCGTTGTCTTTCTGTTTCCACAGATATCTGCTGCAATATTTTCTGCTGCTTTCATATCAGAACTGTAGAGAGAAAGGCATGAAGAAAGTTTTTTTTTCTGTCTTTTAAGAAATCTGAGAATTTAGGGTTAGATTGAATTATTTTGTATACTGGTACTTGTAGTCTAGGGGTCTGAGACTAAATGTGTGAATCCAAACGCCGAATCAGAATTGAATTTTACATTGGAATTAAAATGTGACATTTTACAAAAAACATAAAAGATAAAACATAAAAGGTTTGGTATAAAGAGGAAATATTTGTATGCAACATTTAAAAAAAAAATTCTTCAATTACTCTTTTTTTTCAGGTCTCCCCAAATGCTTAACTCTAGTGCACATTCTTTTGTCTTCAGTGCAAATATCTGTAGGCAGGCAGAACTTGGATTAACACCGTAAATATATGTTGTTAATAACAGTTATAAAGTACTAAACCTGAAATAATTAGAAAGAAATGATTATGTAACAGTCCCACATGCATGGAAGCATGTTTAAATGGCTAAAATTTTAAGCCATTAAAAAGTTGAAATTTTGAGATTAAAAGTCAAAACTTTTACTTGTATCTGGCCATATGAAATGGGCTTTCATGGTATGTAGTTGAAATACTATATTAATAATCACTTACAGGACAAATTTCAAAATTCCAAATTTAACAAATTGTGTGTTTGGAAATGTAAACACTTAAAATCACTTTACTCACTTAATTTGGGCATGAAAATACGCATGAATAATTCCCAAGTAAAAACTTTTGGCATGGGGTCATTGATGATGCTAAGAACCAGACGTGTAAGGAAGGGTTAGTGATTTCAAAGAAATATTAAAAAGAACTGCCTCTAGGTCTGTAACAGAAATTGTGCACATATAATCAAATGTAAATGTACATCCCAAGGTTCAGGTTTGGGTATGTTCCAAATCAATACTTTCCAAACGGTACCAGTTCCTCCCATACACGGTACCCAAGCTTGGGGCCATCATCATGTAACATACAAACTAAGCAGATACAAACATGTAGATTTAATAAAGTTTGCATGAATTCAGAGAGGCATATGTTCATAATAATGCAATTAGGTAACGTACATTGAAACTAAGGTACCTAAAGTCATGCTTTATTTGATTGTCGCAGCTTTCACTAGTCTCCTCAGGATATTAGGCATCTTTTCTATGCTTTTTGTTTGCACATCAAGAAAGCAAATCAAATTTTGAAGCAGTTTCTTCACACTCGCACACACTGACAAAAAATGACAGCTATTACCATGCAGGAGAACATTAGTTGTCGCTTGATTACGCTAATGAGAATGCACACCAATGTGAACTGCCTAAATGTTAGTGAAATTAGGCTTAATTGCTGATGGCACCTCAGGTTAATGTGGATTCCCTAAGCCAAGTGTGTGTGTGTGTGCACGTGTGGGTGTTTTGTTTCATTTGTTTAGGGGCTGCTGGGTAGTTAAAGATGATTTCTCACACACTTATCTGTCTTTCTTCTTTTAGAGAATGTTCTCAGTTTAACAGGCTGCTTTTAAAAGAGAGGAGACTGTTTAAAAATAATATCTGACAGGGATTAGGTTTAGGGGTATTTCATATATCTTTTTTATTTATAATTAAATATAATAATTACCAGTAATTACTGGCTATTCACAAACACCACAAAACATTGACTTTTAAAAAAATAGGTACAATAATGCATTCTTACTTGTGAACTTGATTTCATTGTATTTTATCTTATTTTAAATCATTTATAAACACATAATTTATTTTCTGTTTTATTCCAAGTATACTGTGCATCTACCAAGAGCAATATTATGTTTTAAACCTTGTACACTGGAGACATTAGGTTTAAGTAAATTTTGAGATAAAATAAAAGAATAAAATACTCCTTATTCATTTTACTATTGATTACATTACATCCATTTAAGATCCATATATTTGTTTTAAATAGAAGACAGATTATTGTGGTACCAACAATTACTGCTATGAACTTTATAATCTCCCTTTGTTATTTTCCATTTAAAGTAATATAAATACATTGACAAGTAGGTGTGAGAAAAGGCTGGTTTTAATTAAACATCTAGTTGAATATAAAGTTTGCCTCAATAAATGGAATTTCTCATATTATTTTTTTAAAAGTGAAATTAAAAATAGGCTACACTACTTAAATTATTAAGTTTCCTTTATGTGCTGATTTACAATGTCCCTCAATCCAGACAGTCTCTTGTGAACTAAATCTGAGAGCGCTTGTGTTGTCCTCTTATTGTTTTTCTCTTTAGTTATTGATGCAGACTGCTTTTATTCCCATTGAGCACTCCATCAAAGAAGATTTAATTAGAGAGGGGAAACAGTTTTGGATTATTTTCAGAAAGAACCTGTGAGAGACAGAGATAAGGGTTTGTTTGAAAACTAAGAGGGCATGCAAAAGTTTACCAAGAAGACAATGTATTCTAGTGCAGTGCAGGTGAACTTAACTCCAACCTTTTTGCATGGTTTGTGCAATTTATGTTTTTACAACATTTATTAGTATATTTGACAAATTCTGAGAATAAAAATGATGCATATATTTAGAGCTACAACAGTGTTTGAGTTAATAAGCTCTCAAATAAAAAACTTTTTAAAATTTGCTTGGGAAGGATGGGAAAGATGCTGCCGGGCTCGTGACTCCAACCGTACTAACTTGTCCGACTTACCGCCCACCACACTATAGACACTTTTTTTTTAATAGGCATCTGTAATGACAATTTAGAGAATCATAACAGCCCTCAGTAGAGAACTTTTGCACCTCAAGTTAAAAAAAAAGAAAATAAAAACGAGGAAAAGAGGGTGATAATTGAAGAATTTGAGAGAAGTGCTTTGCATAAAAAGAGGTGCGCATAAAAAACTACTCATTTGCTCTCATGCATGATTCACTTTGTCAGATGGAGAGAGTGAAGTGGAGGAGCTTAGAAGTGGAGTGGAGAAGTGGAGAGTGCATGTGGTATCCTTCATCAACCAATTGAAAAATGCTCTTTATGTATGGCATTTCAACACAGTCACTCAGTGATTGGATTGTTCTAGTTCTGGTACAAAACTGGTCCTCATGGTGTTGCAGATAAATCCAGCAAATATATAAATTCTCATCAAATGCTGGTATAGTGTAAGACACATTTTCTCTAATCTCTTTGACTTTTTTTAGTTATGTATCACTTGATATCATGACCAACACGTATGTCTTGACATATATAGATGAAAAAGTTTTTCAAATTTGTGTGTTGGGAATCTATTAACAAATGCCTCAGATGGCTATCTGTTTAAATACTGGTGTTTGGAACTAAGAATTTTGAGCATCACAAAGCCATAAATATTATTCACTGGATCCTCATTACTTTGTATGACCATTCCTTTTCCAAAGATGCCTCAGAAAGACCTTGAGGTATAATTGGTCATGTCCTTCCATCTAATATCACGTAATATCCTTCACGTAATATCAGCACGAGCCAATCACGTCTATGTATTGTATGCATTGACGATCGTACAGCAAGCTCTCCAGGAATCTACTATCATGTCCCTTTAATAAAAATCCACACATTCTTGAAACCATTGCCACCCAATTGCTTTATCCTCCTGTCCAGCACATCTAGGAACTGGCTCATAAGGCAGTACCTTCTCATCCATGGCCAGTTGCCAGCATACCATGGCACCACCAACTGGGTCATCACCAAGCATCTTCTTATAGATCCATATATAAACAAACACCTTATCTTTGGGCTCTTCTTTGCCTTCTGATCTTCTTTGAAGGCCCATCTCTAGCTATCTTCCATCCCCCAAAATAACATTTTCCATTACATTACAATTACATCTGGCAGACGCTTTTATCCAAAGCGACTTACATTTGAATGAATACATGTATTGGTCAGTTTCTGCTTTTCCTGGAACCCACAACATTTGCATTGTTAGCACAATGCTAAACCCAAATGAGCCACGGAAAAGCTTAGTTCTTGTCAAATGACATTGACAAGATCACAATCCCTGAGGAAGTCTCAGCCTTACTACCATTATTTTCCATGGCTAGAAATCTTCTGCATCTAGAACACCCAGTGGTCCCAGCTTTGGCTGCGGTTCCAGGGTAATAATCCATAGCTCAGCTTTGTCACAAGACACAGCTACTCTGCATGCCTCCCATTTTGCAGCAATGTTGCTCAGTACAGCAAAGATCAACCGCTCCCACTTCATTCCCTCTAGCCCTAACACTTTATTCGACAAACCCAATGTATGACCCAAATAATGCAAGGGACTGATGTAGATTTGGCTGGCCCACTAGCCTGGCTCCCTTACCTATCTTGGTACAATGCAGCTGCAGGGAATTTGTGGTCACCTTGAAGACCAAGGAACAGCAAAAATCTTCTTTCCCAGTTTTCTGGGTTATGGTAAGTATACATACATTGTTTCCCCCCCTTATAGTGTAAGCTGAACAATTACCTGATTCAAAACAGTAATCTTCCCTGTCTCACAAGGGGGTGCATTTCTACACATACCAGAAAATTTTTCGGCTAAATGTGTAGCAGTGGTGTCCCAGTAAATGGAATGACCTTACTGGAGCACCCTCAAAGCAGATCCTTTTATTGCTGTCAAATCAATGTTTTGGAGTTGCAAAAATGTGGGGTTTGCTGTTTGAGGTCTCTGGCACATATTTCGACAGTCTGCCAATTCATGCATGCTGAAGGAAGGTGGGACCCCAAGAGCCCTCCCCCAAAATCTTCTAGCTACACTCCCAAAGCACCAGACCAATCAACTCTCCCTCCATTCTCGCTGGGTTCTGGCTCTCAGCCTCACTTTAATTTCAATAACAGAAGATGAATGTGAGCCTTTTGTTGTTTTTGCAGTTGGTTTTGATATGCACTCAGCTTGTCCTGTGCAGAAAAATGGCAATAACAAATTAAACAATGTCTATTGAACTCGTGTACGCATCCCTCAGTTGGCAGCTGAATTGGTTAACCTCGCTTTAAAACTTTTTGTGACTATCTATTGACAAGAGTCATGGCCCATCTCAATTTTAACTGAAATTGCAAAACGAAGTCTATACCAGTTTTACTATTGGCTGTTTTGCCAAACTACAGAGTTTTTGGTCAAGAAATGGCTGACCCCCATTGCAATATCCTCAACTCTCCTGTCTAATGCAAGATGCACTAAATGGGGTCTGCACTTCCTACAAGGGTACCTAGCAAAACTCAGGATCTCGGGTAGGAACAGCAGACCCTTATGTAGTGCATCTTGCAATAGACACTAGAGCAAAGGACTAAATAATCTCTTAAGGGGGAACCATTTACTGTCCATCTCCTCTAACTCGCCTCCTCTGTTCTCAACAGCTCAGTCAGAGTTTCTAAATAATGAAGGAAAACTTTTGGGAAAAATTGCCTATTGTCGCTATTGCGGGCACAGTGTCTCATATGTTCACTGTGCAGGCTCTACTCACTGGTTATAGCTGTACTTTTTTGGATTTTAGCAGTATCCAGTTCCAATTCCAAAAATTTCGAAGCAAATCTTGATCTCTTTGGGTTCTTCAAGCACGGCTTCTCAGCTTACCAGTTGATTCTCTGTCCTTTGGTTCCTAGCGTGAGATGGCTCACTTAGCATGCTAGCAGATTCTCTTTTCTAAGTCCAGCCACAAGAAGACACTCTTTGTATCTAGCCCTCTAAACCTTGCTCTACCCCCTCTTTTCTTATAACCTGGCGTTTAGTCCAGTGTGAGCTGGAGAACATATGCAGAGCTTTGTTACCCTATGACGAAAAAACAAGTAAAGATGGTTGAATTAGTGGTAATCACAACTATGTCTCTGAACTTGTGTTTTCGTTTTTGCAATTTGCAAAACTGAAATTAATCAGTGACCCGACCCTTCTCCACCAGTCTACTGGATCACATTCCTCATCCTGCAGCTGACATCAAAATTTTTACAAATGCTCATTCTGTGGCTAGCTCACCGCCTTCATTCTAATATAGAAAATAATAACAGCAATTGTATATTTATAGTGTTTGATTTGCAAATGAAAAAGCTTTACCAAGTGAATTAACATTTTTTTTAAGATAAAAGGTAATATTTTCTTCTAACAATCTCTCTGTTACTGTCATCTAAGCAAATGAAGATAATAAAAAAATCACTATTTTCTTGACCTAATCAAAAAAAACGTGGTTAAGAAGAAATGTTTATGTTTAACAGTAGTTTATTGTTACATCCCCATTGTGTTTTCTTAAGAATAACAGACAGCATTGAAAAATGCTTATGTATCGTGCAGTGCTGCATAATTTGCATTGTAAGTTGTGTTTTCAGGACAAGGTGCTGATTTCTATTCTGTCGAGGCACCAGCTGGAAAAAAAAAACTTCTCTGCTGTACTTTCGGTAGTGTTCGCATGAATTGTGACTGTGTAATGGGCCACGTCTCATTCTCCATAACAATAAAACTGGAAACACAGACGAATATAGCACACAGGCAGATTCAGATGAGAAGAATAATAAGAAGAGAAACCTCCACAAAATAAAACACAATCTGCCAACGCAACACTTTTTCTGAGCCACCTCCTGGTTCCCAAGGGATTTTAATGGATTCTCCCTGAGCTTAAACATACACACACACACACACACACACGCACACGCACGCATACCCATCCACACAGATTTACACAGAAATGAGTTACAGAAACATCAAATCATGAAGCAGGACTCTACTTAGACAGATTTATTGTTACCTGACTCCATTCAGACTTTTCTTAATTATGTTGCCTAGTTTTGGTGCAAAGTACAGGCATGTTTGTAAGCCCATTGGCTTCTCGGAATTCATCTCTTTTTTTATACGATTGGAATATATGAAAACATGAATGAGTTCAGATAGCAGCTCTAATTGCGATTTTGGTAAATTTTCGGCACTCATTCACATTACAAAAACACACTGTGATTGGGCTCATCCGTGAACCGAATGCAAACATCAATACGCAGAAGAGGACACATGAACAAAAATCCAGCACTTGTGGGAATTTGCTGATGTTCAATTTTAATAATTGAAGTCAACAGCAGAACCTTTAAATAGTCTGTGAGCACTTCTCAGTATCCATTTGCTTGAAAGACAGTCACCTCCTGTGACCCATGTCTGTGAGACGAGATTTTAAGTTGCCATTGCTGATTAGCAACAAGTGATCCTGTATAATATTAAACTTATTTAACTAATTTTCACTCCATTGGCTGCCATTTTGTTGTTCATCTTCCACACAGTATTGTGACACCTCGTCCTTTAATGACTTAAAAGCCAAACAAATCGAACAAGGCCATTCAGACCAAGGTCGTTTTACCAAAAAAATTAAACATGTACATGACCTGACAGAGCGAAATTAAAAAAAAAGAATTGAACTATTTATAAAAAAATATCCATAGAATAAAAAACTTTCAGATTTGAATCTGTTCATTGTTACAATCTGTCTCCCTTTGTTTGGTTTTGTCCTTTGTATTGCTTTACCCTCTGTGTTAATTGCTGTGTTTCCCCATTTTGTGTCGTTCCAATTCACGGCCGGCCCTTTGTTTCCATGTTTTCCTTTCCGCAGGTGTTTTGAGTCTTGCTATTTTTTTGCTGTGTATTTAGATCCAGTGCCTGGTAGTGTTTGGCACGGGATCCTTCTGTTCAATTGTTACAACTCATCACAAGCATTCTGTCAGTTCATCTGCACACTTCTCGTGTGTGAGTCGAGCGTTCCATTTGTTCTTAAGTTTGCCTCTCTTTCCTGGAGCTTGTTTTAGTATTGTGGAAATGTTCTATATGTTCGTGCTCCTGTATTTTGCCTTGGTTATTTATAATAAAGACTTATTTACTCTCAACTCATGGATTTGATTTCTGCCCCACTCACATCTTGAAATTCATTCTGCTGGAAATGAAGATTGATCTTCTTTTTCTGTATGTTAAGTAAACATTTATTATTAAGTGGCATATAGATATTGCAATTTGTAGTTAAGGGGTGGCACAGTGGGTAGCATTGTGGCCTTCCAGTTAGAAGGTTGCTGGTTTGAGGCAAGACCTTCCTGGAGTTTGCATGTTCTCCTCGTGCTTGGGTGGGTTTCCTCTGGGTACCCGGTTTCCCCCAAAACATGCGGATAGGTTAATTGAAAAATCTAAATTCCCCTTAGGTGTGAATGATTGAGTGAATGTGTGCCCTGCGATGGACCCCCCACCTCTCGCCCGATGTGAGCTGGAGATCACCAGCAGACCCCTGTGAAGTGAATAGGCATGCAGGAAAAAGAATTAATGATTTTGTAGTTAAAAAATTTAATTTAGTGTTGGGGATAAACTTTTTTTACATAATTGGGCTCCAAAATGCAAACCGAAGTTAAATTTATATCCAGTGAGACAGTACTTGGCTTAATATTTTGTTTATTTACAAACACCACACATGTTGAAGCTGGATCATAAATAACTTTCGAAACCAAACCCTGCATTATACTGACCTGCCTTCACAAAACAGTCCCGAGTAAATGATTAGAGTGAACATACTTGCATTTTGGTTCAGCAACAGAGCATTTTCTTCATGAATAACAGTTTCCTCAATGCTTCAGTTGAGGGGAGTATATGTTGTCTTCTTTACTAGTATACAGCACTGAAAGATGGCACTGATGACACATGATGGGTGGGTTCATGCTAATGAGGAGGCGGGGTCCTATGACATCGGATTTCAGATATTTATTATAGACTGGGTGATTAATAAAAAAATCCTTGATTGATTTAATTTTAACTTTTCCATTGAATTCTCTGTATTTTTCATTATACACTATAAACCCAATTCAGTTGAATTAACATTAAAAAATTAAGGAAAATTGTTTAACTTAAACATTTCAAGCTGAATTTACTTGCTTTTAATTTATCTAATTATTCCATTCCTCTACAGTTTCTACAAAATATATTCTTGAAAATGAAGAAACCCATTTCTTAACAAGATAGCAACCATATTTAGACAAGCTTAATGCACCTCTCCATAGCTTTTTAAAAACATTAAAACAAGTGAAGGATTTCAGAAGTACTCTCCAAACTTTATAAACCGTTTAAAATAAAAACTCTACCTGTCATGAAGCACTTGGAAAGTGTTAAGTGAAAGCAAACCTCCTGAAGACTACTGCATTATTTACACTATTCGATAATCCTGGACTAAATCTGTGTAATTTCATGAAAAATAAAAACAAACCCAGGTCTCTTTTTACGAAAGAGTGCCCAGCAGATTAATAATGTATAGGACGGTCTGAGACAGGAGACAGCTGATCCTGAGATTACAGATGACCGCCTGACCCCAGTCATGAAAAATTTACATCGCTGATATTGAGCTGAGTTTATGCTTTATTTAGGTTTTATTCAGATCATATGCCTCCAAAGCGGATTCTGGTAAAATATCCAAATGTGACATTTAACACACTGAGAATTAAGAGTTGTTTTAACCCAAATATGGGTAAAATATACACCAACTCAGCTAGGGATTATCGAGTTATTACTCTGGCGTAGGGCTGTCAGTTTGATTACAATTCAATTTCCGGTCTCAGTCATCACAAAAAACCATTTTTGCAATTTTCATTACATTTTTCCACAAGCATGCACACTTCATCACCTCTCAATAAGAAGTCAGTAATGCACCCTCCTCGGAATAAGTCGGCAATTCGCTGTTTTCAGTGTTTGCCACTAATTTGGTAGATTTCACTATGCATTAATTCGCCCGCGGCAGACAGATGGTGCATCTGTAATCACCCGCATTTCATTGAAACTGATAATAGTCCTGTGTATTAGAAGAAGGGCACTGTCCACATCCAGTAGTAAATGAAAGAGGTTAAGTGATGCTACGCATATCTAACTAATTTTTGTTAATACAATGGCGTTCATGCAAATTCCGCATATATAAATATTAATGTCTAGGTTGCAAAACTCCTCGTTCCCTGAAGAAAGAGACGTATGTCAAATGATAAACTATGGGAACATGCGCTTGAGCAGCCAATCTAATCCAACTATTAAAACGAGCCAATGAAGAACTTTCATCATGCAGTGAAGAAAGCTGTCCCATAGCCTCTTCACTGATGGACCACTGCACTTGAGGCATGGCTGCCTCATGGACGTTGTTCTAGGGACACCACTTGCAGACATTAGAAGGGTAGCGGGTTGGAGGTCAGCCAATAACAGCCAAGAATTATAACCTCAGTGTTGGTCCCGTCACTTCTTCAGTGCTGGTGCGGTGGCCGCGGAAGGCTTGTTGCTCAAACCCTTTGGTTTTGTCGCCTTACGAGGGGTTCATCTCTCGTTCTCTGAAGAAAGGAGCGGAGATGTATATCATTGGTTGTTGGTCCAGCACCTCCAGCACACAGGAAGTGTGAAGTTGCAGCATCTTGCTTTTAATGCTTGTGTATATGCTATCTTCATCATTCATTGGGCTGTTTTAATAGTTGGAGAGGATTGGCTGCTCAAACGCGTGTTAATATAATCGATCCTTGGACATACTTCAAAGTGAATGACTGAACAAAAAACAAAGTTCCTTACACACCCTGGTACTGAGCATATAGTATTTGACGTATTTTACATATCATTCACTTTCATTTCAATAAACATTTATGGTTTGAATCTTTCCCTTTTTACAGACATACAGAAATTACAGACATTTACTCTGAATTTTGCCATACATAACCTATAAATCTGAAGTTTTCATACCTCATACTTCCACAAAGTTGCATAAAGTTTGAGATCTGAACATCAAATGCGCACATCTGTAAATGACACAACTATACATTATAATATTTGCGAGCAAAATCCAAGAACTTTTGCATCCAAATGAGAGGCAGATGAAAAATACTGTGTTAACCAATGACACCGTTCAGCTGTCAGCGAGGTAATGAAGTTGGCCAACATCATTTGTCTTATTTTGTCATGGTTTTTCTCCATTAGTCATAGAGACTTGCCATTAACTCCCCAGGAACCCCCTTCAACCAAGGACACTTTAAACTCACTTTTCAGTGCACACAATGTACAATATATTTTATTAGAAATGTGACCAATGGTACATATGCTTTTCCATCGTCAAATCCCAGTTGTTTATAAATGTAAACATCCTTGAATGTGACTTACACATAATTTACAAGACAATACTTTTTACATCTGGCAATCTCAAAAAGGTTGTGGGCACAATCATGAACTCATCTGAGCATTAGAAGAGCAGACCTACACCTGCTAGTTAGCTTTCCAGCTGCAGCATCTGTTTAGGGCTAATGAATGTTATAACCTCATACTCATCATGAAATTGGACATTATCTCCCAATTAAAGTAACTGGGATACTTTACAATGTTTCCTGTGGCACGTTTTTTTTTTTTTCGAATTCAGTTTTAGTAAAAAAGATATTGCTTCCACAAAATCCATCTCAGCATGTATAATTTAATTTTTTTTTTAGTATTAAAAACTCTTTCCAGCCAGAATCTCACACTGTTTATGAAAACATCAGATCTGAAATATATGCTAACTTAATATACAGTTGCGCTCATAAGTTTTTTCCTTGATTTCTTGCCAATTTTTCAAAATTATATTTAAATTCAGATAATGATAATGCAAAAGCCATTTATTGTGAAACAACTGGGTTTACTTTTTAAATCATAGTGACAGAAATGTTCCAAATGACTCTGATGAAAAGTTTACTGAGAATTCCAATTACTGAAAACTCAAATGTTCCCCTAAACAGGTTGATAAAAGACAGATATCTTGCCACCAAAGTGGATGTGAAGCATGGTGCGCTGACAACAGGAGCAGATTACCAGTGGAAACCAGGTAAGAAGAAAGCCCAGGTGAGAAGAAAGCCGGAGATCAACAAAGGACATCACAGCCATAGACCAGAAAGGCAGAAGCAGAGGTAAAGCTTCTAAACAGTTGGTTTACTAGAATGGCTCTGAGGTATTTGAACAGTTTCCAGTCAATTAGCTATTGAGGGATTATAAAGGGAAGACTGGTGAGTGACTGGCTGCTTGAGTGAATTGGCATCAGGTTTGCTGCTGTATGGAATGGATTCCAGACAGTGAAGTATTTGGCCCATTAATATTGAATGTCAACAGTGAAAGACAAAGTGTCTTTTTTTTAATTTCATAATTCATCATGAAAAATACCAAAATGTTGTAAAATATTGAAATATTGAAAAATATTGTCATTAATCCAGTGACTAACATTTTTATATTTCCATAGGATTCAAACCTACAATCTCGCATCATGCTCCTGACTGAGCCACGGGAAAGCTAACTTTAAAGACTGATTATTTCTTTGTCTCTGGGCAAACACTCAAAATCAGCAGGGGTCAAATACTTCTTTACCTCGCCACAGACATATGAAATCATTGATGCCAATAACAAAGCTTGATTTTAATGAGTGTATACAAGCAGTAAGTCACCTCCTGTAGTTTTCATTGCTGATGGTGTTGACCACTGAGTTTCTGACCTGCTGGTGGTCGAGTTGTTGGGAGTTTATGTGCCGCTTGCTGTGTTTATATTGAGGTTTTCTGGAGGCAGCGATGATTATGAGAGCTGTGATTATACTGCAGTCTCAGACCCTGAAACAGCTGGCCAATAAAGAGTGTGTGTAAAAACAAAAGTGAGGCGGAGCGAGTTGTGCCAGACAGGCTTTAAATACTCCGCATACACCAACCTGTCCAGAGAGGTTTATTGTTTTCAGTGTGTGTCAAGAATTCACTCAGAGGTAGAAAATAAATCAGAGGAACACTCAAAGTACTTATTGTTTAAATCTTCTTGACTATTTAAAAGCAAACAAAAATAAATATATTTTCTGAAATAAAACAAATGCAGCAGAAATGACAGTTTTTCCAATGATTTGACCACAATTTACATACATTTATCAGAAAAAACCATCATCACTTTGAAAGAGTTGTATTTGAAATAAAGTGTCTAATAACAAAACAGATGCCACAGAATTTTTCCTAAATGAATAAAAAAATAAAATGAAAGTTAGATTCCCTTTCCTGGTTGAACTCTCTGTTTGAGACTTGCTAGCTTCTATATGTAGCTCCTAGTTTCTGACAGGAAGTTGTCATTTTCCCCCTACTTGCTTTTACCTCCTGGACAATGATTGATTTATTCAGTTTAACCTTGATAAGGGAGGCAATAGAAAAACAAATTGCCTTATTGACACAGACGTGACGCTCAGGTGAAGCAGAGGTCGCTTCGTTCTGGAGCAGAGAGGGATTCATGTCACACACATTTTTCAAAATCTCCGCCTTTCATGCCACTCACTCAACACAGCAACACGTACACACACATCCTTGTTAATTATTGTGTGTCACAATGAGTTCAATAGAAGTTCAATCTTCGTGGAAATGTTTTTTTTCAACTTGTCAAAATATTTTACAAGACATTTTTACATTTCATTTTTGTCTACTACTTTCTCCTTACAATGTGTATATAGAATACAATTAAAAATAATAGAAATCAGCAATAAATAAAATTAATCGATTAAATGTAGAGGACAGATTTAGATTTCGGATGAATACGATTTTGCTAGTCGCCGGCAATTAAAAGCTATGAATTTAATTGTTTATTTTTAGTAGCAAATAATAAATAATTTATTTATTTTTATTTATAACAAGATTAAATGTTATGATCTCACTCCCAAGGTAAAATAATAAAATGAGAGGATACAGCAGCAGGCACTTAACACAAAACACCCATAGGAGGGAAAACCTCAAATTACTAAAACGTATGGCAGACTACAAACTAAAGGGTTAACTAACTGTTCATTAAATATTAACAAATGCATTTAAAAATTTTTAAATATAAAGTAGAGATAAGAATCGTTAACATTAGTCATAGTTAGACAGCTAAAGGGAAAGAAATCACAAAACCGGACGGGATACAGGTGTGCAGGCAATTAGGAGAGCAACAGGATGGGAGGGGCATGAACAGAGAGACGCGAGGAGAGAGGTACAAACACAGACAATAAAAAGTAAAAAATTTACCCAAAATTAAATCAAAGTGAAGAGGCAAACTTTGTGGGTTTTTTTTCATCAACAGGAATTACATTTAACAAATAAAAAAAAATACATTAAATCTGTTATTAGAGGGTCTCACAATAAATACTATCCTGTCAAATAACACAATGAAACCTGTTCAAACATACATTTCTTAATCATTTTAGATTCAAACTTATCAGGTTTGAGGAAAGGATGAATGTAGCAATCTACAGAGACATAAATGAAACATTTCATAGCACACTTGACCTGAGAGTGGGGCAATGGTTCATCTTTCTGTAGGACAATGACCCCAAGTAAACAGAATGTTGGAAGAGAATATTTAGAATTTGTTTTATTCATGGATTTGATACATTTCCCATGTATATGGAAGAGTACATTTTGAACTCTTAATTGATTAATGTTGGAAACTGGTTTCCAAGGTAACAAAAAAACCTATTCCACAATTTAAAATTATGTGTATGTAACTTAATGAGAAAAATAGTCAGTCGTTTTTGAAACTCAACTGCTAGAGTAGCAACAAACCACGGCGTTTAAGCCTTCCAGTTCACTCTTTATCCACAGCTTGCATCACTAGCACCATGACAATAACCCTAACAATCCATCACAACAACAGAAGATTAGCCTAACATATTGCTATTCTGCCTGTGTAAGGCTAGTGGCTGTAAATGTGTAATGCTACGCATGTAAATGTGCTTTCAGTCTTATTTTCATTCCTGCATGCATTGGGGTGTGTGCGTGCACATGCATGCGTGCGTGTGAGAGTATGGCTATTAATCTCCCTCGGTGGACCTGGCCCTGTATGTCGCATGCTTTTAGCTCATTTCAAGGGCCTTCTGACATTTTCTCTGTTATCTTTCCTGGCATATGCTGATTGTACTTATCATTCCTGACCTGTGTTCCAAACACAGTATCTCGCGGAAGTGAGTTCACCCCTCACATTTCTTGTAAATATTTATAATCTTTTCATGTGAAATCGCGAAAGAAATGATGAGTTGCTACAATGTAAAGTAGTGAACATGCAGCTTGTATATCAATGTAAATTTGCTGTTCCATTACAAAAACTTAACAGGCAGCCATTCATTTCTAAACCACCATAAGATGAAATGCACAAATTGGAATTTTCCAGCATTGCTCAACCGTTTTGGAAAAGGAGCAACAAATGTTGGATCTACCACTAATCCATGATGACATCATGAAGGTGTTGTAGGATCTGCTCTTCTGCTTATTGTTTCAGGATGCTCCACACTTGCTCAATATTGAGGCAGCAGTCATCTTGGAGGTGGTTGTCAACATGTTGAATTTCATCCTGTGGCCCCATCTCAAAAGTGTCACAATACATACTGGGATTCATGGTTCTCTCAATGAACCGTAGATCTTCTCCAGTGCCAGTAGGATTCATACAGCTCAAGACCACAGGGGCGTTGCTAGAAATAAAGCTCTACTTCTACCCATAAAAGAACACAAAAATACAGTTGTATTGAAAGTCATCAACAATTTCAGTACTTGAGCATAGGCTGAAAACCAATTTACCAGCTTTTGTGTAACTTGAATAACTGAAACAGCTCAATCCGAATTTTTATAGTTGCTTTAATAAAAAACAAACAAACAGATATAAATAAGTAGAATAAATATTTCATAATTTTTGATGCAAGCAAGAAGTAACTTGTTGGTTCCGATAGCAAAAACCTAGCGCCTAGTTTTGATTCACCTTCTGCAGACATATATGTATTACTTGAGCATAAACCTGCCTCTTTGTCTTTTCTGAATGCTTTTGTCAGTTTATCCGACTCTGTGCTTTCGTTCTGCATCCTGAAACAAGACATCAGCTTCAACTTTTTCTGTTTTAAAATTAAATTAACACAGTCTTTATGAACCTGAAAAAGTGCAGACACAAGTGACACGAGTGAACCTTTGTGTTTATTTTTGGCACAGAGGTTGAAAGTTTGCTTACATGGAATGGTAACATTAAACCTCAACACTATCTCAGAGCTTCATCTACACTTTGTGTACATGAAAACATGAAGAGAGGGTAGGGGGGGGGGCGCTGACGAGTCTAAACTCCGCTGATAAAATGTTATATGGGCAAAATGATATTTACAAGGCTAAAATATGAAAAACAAATCCATGTCTTGCGGTCCACAAATGTACAAATAGATTGAACACAATAAAGCAGAATTCAAAAAATATGGAATCCAACCATAGTCTCACAGCGTTTGTTCAATTTAGTTAAATTCTATAAATAGAGCTTTATGTGATTGTGGCAGGTGAACTTGAGAGCAATGCGAGTGGATCTAGTGCTATGAGGTGATCTATTGAGGATCATCTGGGTACCACAAACTCTCAAATCTGCATGGCTTTGAGGGTACACATGAGGGGAGAGGACATTGCTAAATGAAGTTCAAGTTCTAGTTCGTTTATTTATATAGCGCTTTTCACAACAGACATTGTCTCAAAGCAGCTTTACAGTAAACCAACAAGTTTAAACTCAAAAAAGAGAAATTAATTAACAAGTAGTGTATATGTCCCTGATGAGCAAGCCTGGGGCGACTGTGGCAAGGAAAAACTCCCTTTTTGGAAGAAACCTTGAGAGGAACCGGACTCAAAATGGAAACCCATCCTCATTTGAGCGACAACAGCAGTGTGATTTATGTAAACTATAGTATAAACAGATGATATGGTAGTATAAACAGATAATATAGTATAAAGTGTTGGGTGTAGGTCCAGGGGCCCCCGGAACATCTCCAGGTGAATCTGGTTGTTAGGGTGAGGAGCTGGTGGGCGGAGCCTCCGGTGCGCCGGAACATCTCCAGATGAATCTGGTTGTTAGGCTGAGGAGCTGGGGGGCGGAAAGAGATATGAAAATGAAAGCGCACCAGGCACTAAACATTTTATTTTGTTGTAGCATAAAAATTCAGAAGAAACAATATCATTGCTTAAGAGAGTTGTCAGGAATCCAGTGTCCAGCCATGAGCCAGAATCCCTCTCAAATCTGTGATCACAGGACACACACAAAACCACTTACCTTATAACACACTTCCTTCCACTTCAAAAGCTTCCACCTGATCATATTCATAACTATAGCATGCACACTACAGACTCCTTTCTAGTGAACCCCGTTCTTTGAAAGTAATCCAGTTACCTCTAATCTGGCTATGGCTGATGCTCGATCATCATCTTCACTCTGCTGAAACGATATGCCGGAAGGATAAACTTACCTGGACTTACCTGCATCCAATTGTTGGTTGCACCACTGCAGAGCCAGCTTATTGGTCTCCTTCTTGGTTCAGGTGAACTGTATGATTATATGGCTGATTCCTACTCTTTGATCAGTTAAAACTTTGAATAAAGACATGCTATTTGCAGATATCTGATGTTCTGATGTGTTCTCCTTAATATTTTGTACATAGGAAGCATTATTGATGGAGGTTATGGAGACCGGGACGAGAAACAGAGGCTTTGTAGATGAGATCCAGAAATAATTAAATAAGTATCTGAGTGGAGACACTTTTTATAGAATCTTGAGCAGAGTCAATGGTGAAAGGTGAGTCTGAAAAACCCCAATTGTTGAAGGTAGACCAATATGATCAGGAAAATAATAAAATGGCAAGCTGAATAGTAAAAGTCCTATGCAAACGGATGTGGCTAGTGGTTAGAATTCCCAGGATTGGTTGAGTAGGTGATTAGTGGAAGTGTGATCAGGTATGTCTGGGGTTGCTTTGCACTCAGCTTGTGACTGGGGCAGTTTTGGTCAGGTTGTTCTTGTGTAATTCTGTTAGGGAGGGGTCTAGGATATCATCTGGGTGAACCCATGATATTTCCTCTGGTCCATTCCCCACTCAGTTCACCAGATATTCCAGATTTTCACAGTCAAAGGTAGGAGCTGTGGGAGTGGGTGGTTAATAACATCATTTTGGTAGCTGAAACTTGACCTAATGTATTACCTATTTTCAAGGCTCGTTGTATAAAGCTTTATGAAGGTAATCACTGTCCCAGATCCCACAATGACAACCTAACCCAGTTGTCAAGTTGGAAAGTGGCCTTTTGGAAAGTACCTCCTCTTGTAGATGACTGTGAGCTGATGCCATATCGTCTCACAGAGTCAATATTCTACAGATGGTTAGTTGTATGGCTGCACCAATCATGTGGTGTTTGTACCTGAATATACAAATCTGATGATAGAAAGTCTTGGGTAATCCTGGCAAAGGGACCTCTGTGTGTACCATGGGAGGAACTGACTTGATCTGGTTCTGGTTGCAGTACAGCCGGAGGGGGTGTTGGTGCCCTTGGATTCTCTGCTCAATATTCTTGAAACACTAGTTAACAGAGATGTGCTCATATCTGTTTTGTTGTAACAAGACGTGTCACGCCGTCAGCAAAGGACACCAGGTGTAACAACAAACCAAAATTGTTTTTTTTTTTTTTTTTTTGTGATTGGAGCGAGTCGCTTCGGGAGCAAGGGATTGGGAAATGTGCAGTGACTGCTTGGACTCCTAACAAGATGAAAATATCCGTATTTATTTAGCAACTGTAAATGCATCCACATCAAAGATATCTAGAGCAGTCCAGATGAAATGATTCTGTGATATACAGCCCATACTTTATAGTAATTGCTGGAAGCACCATGTATTGAGGTATTGTTGAAAGGCTGTAATCATTAGCACTTGAGTGTGTTTAATGGCCTAACACAGGCATCATTATTCTGTTGAAGTGGTCACTAGCTGCGAGAAGTAACTCTATCATCAAGTCTAATGCTAAACAAAGATTCATGTCATGTTCAATTGCCAAAAAACCACAGGGTAGCATTAATAACTTATAAATACTCTTTAGAAGTGAGTCTTGAGTTCACACCAACCACAGCCAATGGTACTAACTGATTTGGATTCCACCGTTGATTCCACTGAACAAGATTATGGTGTTAAAAAAAAAGGATTCTATTAATTACATACATGAAGGCATGTTCTGATTGTAATTCTGGAAAAAGTGTTTTTATACTTTTTTTTGTCCTCATATTTACAACCTAGCTGGTTCCATAGACTAAAACATACATTCAGTGCCTCTCTATAATGTTTCCCACTGTACTTTCCACTAAATGCAATATTACAGGCAGTGTGTGTGTGTGTGTGTGTGCGCGTGCGTGCGTGTGTGTGTGTGTGTTAAATGGAAAAATTAAAAAGGACATCCTTTCTACCATTATTCAAAGAGGATTTCTGAACCAATGAGAATTTATGGTTCATAAATCACATTAATGAGAACGATTAGTTGGCACTTATTTTTTTCCTGCTTCCATATGCATGGTACTTGGCTGCTGAGTGGAAAAATGAAATGGCATGAGAGTGTTAATCCGAAAAGTACAAAGCCACTGGTCTTTTGTAACTAGGTGGAAATTACAACAATTTGTAATGAATCTATCTCACATTTTATTCTTACTTTGATTGTTCATGACTGGGAGAGGCACATTTATTGCAGTCTTTAAGATGGTAGGATTGGTTGTCCTTCTAACTGTTAAATCTTCAACCAAAGTACGACACATTTTACGCAAAACAACAGATAATACAATGAAATATTTGATTAACACTTGACGTATTAGACTAGTAAAGTGTCACCTGCTGTTTTCATCACTTACAATGTATTTAAACATATTCACATAAACGACACATTTTATTCCAATTTTTGGTATTAAAAATGATTAAGTTTTGGGTGCCCATCTCTGCCATAGCGCGGTCGTAACGAAAACGAAAAAAAAAATGACATTTCCCACAATGCCTTTGGCTACGGTAGCCGCAGCGGTGCTTCCGCGTCCATACTCACGAGCTACAGAGCTGCCGTTTCTCAGACATTGAACGTAAGACTCTCGCATTTGAGTGATCTCTCACGCTACAAACCCGATTTCTCACGCTAAAATACATTTCAAGATGTGAAATGGCGATAAGATGATGATCGATATGCATCATCTTCAGTCTGTGAGGGGTTTTTTCCGCTAAACATTCACTTGGACAGTTTCACAAACTTGAACAGTTTGATCCTTCAATAATGGAGTTATGTCGGTTTACATAAGCTGACAAAAATCTAAAGGAATTATATTAGAACAGCAAGCATACAATTGTTACCATGTGTTGGCGTCAGGTGCTCAGATGAGCGCTCTCCCTCTCTCTCTCTCTCTTGCTCGTGTGAGGAAAACAAAACGCTCTCAATGACTGAAACTCTTCTTTAATAAACTCAAACTCAAATCATCTCTCAACGGTACATCTCACACATGTACATACGAGATAGCAAACGTAAGTAACGTGCTCTGCAATTGGGTAGTGTTCCTAACCAGGTAAGAGCGCATAAGAATCATATCTTAACACCATGCAACCGAATTGTCACTTAAATAAGCTATAAATAATGAGTTATTTAACATTAAGGAGTAGTTACATTTATTTTACATTAAAATAATTATTATATAACTAATAATTATTATTATAACTAAAAAAGTTTGAGAACCACTGTATTATTACTAATGTGGGGGCAATCTTACTAGCTATTATTAGTAATGTAGTGACAATGTTACTGGCTATTACGGTATTACTAATGTGGGGGCAATGTTGCACTGGAGCAGTGATGGTGATAACGAATGGTGGACTTTAGAGTGATGAGTGGGGGCAAAGAAAAACATTACAGCCTTTTTTGTTACTTTTACTGTTTACTGTCTGTTCATGTTACTTGTTTGGCTGTTAACTTTTACACAGTTGATATAAAATATTTTACAAAAGTATTTGGTTCAGAATCTTTTTTTTCTAGATCTTCCTCTTTTAAAATTGGGTGCGTCTTATGTGCCGGTGCGTCTTATGAGCCGAAAAATACGGTACTCTACCTCAAAATACATGTTTGAGGTCAGATATAAACTAATATAAGGTCACAGGTTGCATAACAGCTTACAACCAGTACTGAAACACATGCACATTCATGCACACTCACAGAAATGTATAAAAGAACTTGGATCTGTGTTGGCGGTCAGGAGTGGGAGTAAGAAGGTGGCAGAGGGCTCCTTAGTAGCTTTAAGGTTGCAGGTTGCCACTGGCTGCTGTTGTAGATAAGAGGCACAGGAGACACATGGAGTGTATTTTTTCCTGATAGCTCCCACACCACCTCTACCTGCTACAAGCATATGCCAACAAGAACCTTCTTCATATGTTGCCATTGCAGACTAGACTCATGTCTATTATCAATGTATTTAGAATGGTTGCTTATGCAAATGTTTTTATTTCTACACACTCTACCTTTAAAACTACAAATTGGCAATGAACTAAGAAACCAAAAAGAACCAAGAAACACACAGAGGGTAACACAACAGACTAGAGAAACTTTAGCAGGAATGTACTGTGATTGAAGTGTGGTGGGTCCAGAAAAAGAAGGAGACCCTGGAGACAAGGAATGTTGAAGACAGGGTGTGGTGGAGTCATAAAATGTAGAGTAATACTTACATGAAGAGATCCAGGAACTATGAGATGTGAAGAATCATCAAGAAAGGGGATATGGCATAATCCTTCTAGAGGAGAAATACAAGAGACATGGAGATCCAGAAACTAGAAGATGTGGAAAATCACTGAGCCAGGGTATGTGGCTTAAATTTTCCAGGGGAGCAATACAAAAAATATATAATGACAGGAACTAGGAGATGTGTAGAATCAATGAGCCAGTGGACATGGCATAATCCTTGCAGGGGAGAAATACAGGAAGTTTGGAGGAACAATCCTTCAGGAGAAGAATCCAGGATATGTGTAAAAGAGTCCAGGGATTTTGAGACACAAGGCGTTGTTTCTAACTATTGTCCCCATAATTTCATAATCGCCACTTCCCTTCCTTCCTATCTGAACCCAATCTGTTCAACCAATGTCAAAATGTGCCTTTTTAGCTTTCTATTGTGACTTTCATGGGATTTTTGAGTTGTTACATTTTAGTGACCCTTCAGAGTGCAATGCTTTATGTGTTGATTAATTTTTCAGACAATTTATTTCAATAATTTATTGACTTGGTGGAAGGAAATCGATGGGCATTGCCTGAAAGTGACTTCTTGTACTTGTGACCTCTCCGATTTCCCTGAGGTCCTATTTTCAACAGAAGCTGCGTCTAAAATCTTTACATTTTTTGGCATTTAAATACAAGTAGAGGAGAAATATGTAACCTTCTAATATACTTATATTAAACTTATGGGATGTCAAGAATGTCTTTGGCAGCAATACTCCTAAACAGTCTTGATGATCATTCAAATATGCTAATAAATGGACTAAAATCTGGTCATTTTCATTATTTATAAAGTGAAAAAAATGTCAGGTTTGACAAATTTTCACAATCATTCAAGTAAATTTAATTGATCAGACACATGTTTTTGGTCCAGTGGGGGGAAACTGGAGTACGAGGGGGAAACCCACACAAGCACTGTGACAACATACAAACTCCTCCCATTAAAACTCTACCTGCTAGCCTTTAACCAGCGACTTTCTACAGTTTGTTTTAAAGTTACACGTTACTTAGATAATACACATAGCTACTTTTTTATACGTGTATTATAATTACTAAGATAATACACATGAATTTAAATCATCTACCCCAGATTGGATTATACGTGTCCATAAATTCTTTAATGTGGTACAGTAAAAACTCCCCAAAGATCCTATAAATCATTCAGGTTTTCATTTGCAAACTAATAACAGGTTTGCACATGTAAAATCTTCAGCAGGGGAACTTGATGATGATGGTCCTGTTCTCATGACCATTGAAACTCCACAAGGCTAAATCTTGCATGTACCCCAAGTTAGCTCGACAGATATTTTTTGTTCCTTCACAAATCTTGTCCCTGAAATCCTGGTCCAACTCTTTTCTCTTGGCCATATTTTATACAGGTAGCAAGATGCTACTCCCATTTGAAAAGGTTGTTCATATAAGTGAGTTACATGTTAGAAAACTGAAAATCTTCTGTCCTAATAGGTATATATCTGGTCCATATAAGTGTAAATCAGTTATAAAAGATCTAGGATCATTCAGTTCTTTTTCTGTTTCACATGGTTGAAATACACTCATGTAAAGTTACTTATTTTTACATTTTCGCTTTCATGTACACTAAAAAAACATTGGTTGTAAATAGATATATATTAAACTGAAAGAATAAATGAAAGTTCAGTCCACATTTGAAACAGCTAATGTTGATTGGAATTGTTCAAACCAATTCAGACACAACCTTTAAAAATGACAATAAATGAAAAACTAAAATACTCATTGAAAATTCTTTCAATGCGTAATTATAATTGGACATAAAATCTCAGCAGAATTTTAACGATTAATAATTAATCATTGTGTCAGGATCGCTGTCCTCTCCTGTTCCACGTTCTATTATATTCCACGATATTCTGTCCGTCTCTCCATTTCACCTCTTGGTTCTTTTATTTTGTCCTTTTTTCTTTACTCCCTTGTCTCTTTACCTCTTTCTTTACCCTTTGTCTAAGTGTCTTTCCAGGTGCGCTGCTTTTCTTGCTCATTAGTTCCCAACTCTTCTCACCTCTTTTTTAAATTTGCTTTATTTTGATGCCTGGACTTTGTTCCATGTCAGATCTTACCAATGACCAGACCACTGCTGCGATCTTTGTGAGTTGTTGATCTTGATAATGTATCGTGACTCTGCCTTAGTTAGTTTAACTCCACAAGTTTTCACCGTCTAAGGTTTTTTTTTTTATTTCACCTTTATTTTGTGTTCTTAAAAAAAGTCCTCATTTTTAACTGCGCTCCTCTGACTTCAGCCCAATTTCTTCATTACCATGAGTGGTGTTTGTTTTCTTTCTATCACTATCCAACTTAGCATTATTATTCTTTGCTAATATTTAACTATTTAACTAAGCCCCTCTCACAATGAGAGTGTAATTTGATTTTGTGCAAAAAAGTGGCAGTTACACAGAGATCAATTTTCAGGCTTGCTAGCACATAGAGACAGGCTCATGCATGCTAACGTACAGACACACATTCACTCACATCTCCACAAACAAGCCTCTAAGTTCCTTCGCTTTTTGTTTATGTGAGAAGATAAATATGCTCATAACAGAGAGGACCCCGCTCCTGATGCATTTTCAACAGTCCACTGCTTCAATTACCTGTATTTACTTACGAGTCAGGATTTATTTTCTGCTCACCGCAGTCCGATTTGTTTCCAAGAGTAAATGGAAAGGTCTCCGGCGCCGCTGCACTGGATGTGTTTTAATACGGTGCCGCCAGTGTCAATTACCACAACTTTTTACATGCAAATGCCTTAATAAATCAGGGTCCTGCATGAATGCATTGACAGTCAGTAACCGCAACTTATTTCTCTGCATCAGTCTTTATGAGAAAAGGTTACACAGTTGTTGCCATGGTGATGCACCGACTATCTGTCTTTTGCAGGGTCATTTGAAGGGATGCAAACTAATAGACTGTAATTTATGATGGACTTTTTCCAGCTGCTGAATATATCTGCTGATAAATGAGCTGGATAAATGTGGGAACTGCATTTGTTGAGCTTGGCCAAATTTTTGATGATTGACTGGTGTTGGATGCTATGACCTGTCTTAGAAGCTACGTTCACAATGGCTGCAATGAGCTAAAAACTTTTCCATGCCTTACTTTTTCCTTCTCACTGGTGTCGCATGAATTGAAATGATTTGCTATTAAAGAACACAGCTTAGTTCATTTATTTTAGGTAATTTATTTACAAAACGTGTTTGCATTTAATTTGGATCACAGATGCTATCTCAGCTCATTGTTTGTGAAAACTAGAGGCGCAAATCGTTTTATTGCTGCTTTTTTCAGATTTGTTATCAGACAATTTAGATGGTAATAAATGCACCAGTAGAAACCTGCTCCACCTACTAGCAGCTTTAGTTTGTTCAGCAGGTTTGGCAGCAGGTTTTGTTCAAGAAGCAAACCTTCATTGCCTTTGTTAAAAACAAAATAAGTTTAGGGTAAGTTTTTTGGAAAATGCTGTCAAGGGGTGCCACTTTTGAGAGAGATAATATTAAGTGAGACATTTCTTAAAAAGATGAAAAGTGTATTGTGTGGAGTTATTAGGGATGTAAGTAAACGGTACCTGGGGGAAAGATAGCGGTTTGGAAATAAAGATCTAGGTGCTAGTAAGACTCTTCTCATGACCGTGACTTTCTCAAAGTATTTCTGTGGTTTATATTCTGTGTATTAAATATTTAATTTTAGCATTACACTCAATTCAGGCTTTTAGAGGAGTTCTAAAATAACAAATTCACAGTGATCGTTCAAGGCATTTTAAAAAGAGAAACATCTTTTAAGATATTTATATTTTTTTACTTGCACATTTGTATATATTTTTAATGTATTCAGGAATAATATTAAGTTTAGTTTTAGTGTTTTAAATAAATGTTTCTATCCTCTTCAGACTCTTACCTAAAGTGTGTGTTGAGTTTTGAATCCCAGTGCAATTGAGCTTTATGTTATTATTAAACCTACTGCACCTTCAGAGGCTTCCAGTGCCTGGAATAGGCACCTACTGAATCATATGAATGGGGTTCACAACATGCAAAGTTATCTAGGTGTCATGCAGCACCCTGTCTGCTCCCTCCTTTTCTCAATCTCGTTATGTATTATTGCTTTCACCTGTGTCATCAGCTGTTCCTCATTTCACTGGCTCTTTATATTCGGTGCTGTACGCTGTGTTTTCAGGATCTGTGTTTACACACATCTTTCTAAATCACCTATTTTGTGAGTTTTATTAAAAACTCTTTTAGAAGTGCTTTGTGTTTGACTTCATTTTTACAGTTAACTAGCTAGCTATTTTCCCTTTCATTCATTCATTTTTCCATACCCGCTTATTCCCTTTTGGGGTCATGGGGGTCTGCTGTTGCCTATCTCCAGCGCACTTGGACAAGTCGCCAGTCCATCACAGGGCAACACACACATTCACATCAATGGGGAATTTAGATTATTCAATTATAGTAGAGTACCCGGAGGAAACCCACGCAAGCACGGGGAGAACATGCAAACTACGTCCAGGAAGGTAACCAGCGAGCCTCAAACCGGCATCCTTCTAGCTGGAAGGCCACAGTGCTACCCACTGTGCCACCTTGCAGCCCAGGTTTTCCCTGCTATGGGTATCATGTTTGTCATTTACAGTGTGTGATGACCCCCCCCCCCCCAAAAAAAAACAAAAAAAAAAAAACAATTTATACTGCAACATCTGTGATAAGAGTTCTCCCTTCAACATCACACAGGTTGTGAGCTGTCCTTGAAGCTTTCATCGCTGACACCAGGCTTTCATTTGTTCTCATGTTTACAGTTAACAAATGAACATAATTAACATTACAATGTCAATTTTTATTTATTCATGAATTGTAGCTTGACTTTGTTCACAACATTGTTAGTCTACAATGATTAATAGGAACACTATGGAAAAATCGTGAAAATTTATAGAAAAAAAGACTTCTAAATAACTGGATGTTAGGTCAGAATTGGAAGTCTTTGGTTAGGTTCCCAGTGTACTGTTTATTCATAATTTTCAGTGACAGCTAGCTGGCTCAAAAGCTGTCAATAGCTTCATACACAACTTATTTTTTAAAAAAACTAAAAACCTAAAAAAACTGACTGTAACAATCTAAGTTGTCTTTTCAATATCACCTAGCTCTAATTTTCACCTTCGAGTCCAATTACTTCAGTCCTCTGATGCACTGATCTGTGTTTCACACTTAATATATAACACTTATTACCCTGAACTCCTCTGCACCTCATTGAGTGACATTTTTATTGTGAAGGCCTTGATATGATTTGGAGCAGAACTGAGGAAAGGAGCTAGCAAAATCAAGAATGTTAAATAATGAAGTAGATGCCTGAGGGTTGATGGGATTAACAATGCAAGAAAACACATTTCTCGAGCCTACCTTCTGACCCACTCACCCACTCTCATTACTCAAGAAATGGCTTTGGGGAAAGTCCTTCCAAGTTCAGTTATTGTTATATGACTACGGATGTATACAAAATTTGCCACTTATTTCATGCTTTGAAACATAGGGCTTTTACAAATGAGGATAAAAGAGGAAGTCAACAAAACAACAATATGTGCACTGAGATTCCAAACTAGTGGTTAAATTAATATTAAATTGACGTTGTAGAGCCAATGACCTGGAAATCTGCTCAGCCTGTACAGATAACAGTTTTTTTTTACTCTGGATTTCCTCCTGTAGCCTCACATTCTGGATCTGGATGATGATCTCAAGAGGAAACTTGAAATGCTCTCTGCACACGTTACACCACACTACACAAATATGCACTGGGATGCAAATAAGCTATTTCGATTTCTAAAAATATATTATTTAATAAATATATATCATTATGGTCAAAATATTACATTATTTGTGAAAGAAAAAAAAAATCCCTGTGCACACAGCTATGTCTGCCCACTACTTCAGGTTTGTGTTCACGGTGTGTGTTTGTGTTCTCTGACATATGTGAAATTCAGAGCAAAATTCTTAGTATTGGTCACTCCATACTTGGTTCTAATGCCACTTTCACATTTCCCTTTCTTTCAAATGTAGTTTATAACCCTAACCCTAAAATGATTTTTGAGTCATGTAGTTTTAAGTAACAGAGGGGTCGCGGAGGGTCTGGGTACGCTTGGCTCAATCCACACCTGCCCTTTTTACTATAAGCAGCAATCAGATACACTTGTATATCATAGGTATTGTACTTCCAAGGGTTATCCCTTATTTTCACCACTAGATGGCACTTATGGAACTGAGTTGGGGTCTTGTAATGTTCGTTGGTAACACTTTAGAATACTCTTCCTTAGTCAATGCAAAACTAGGAGGTAGTTGCTACAGAACTAACCAGTAGGTAAACTAGTTACTCTGCAGTAACTATTGTTACCTGCTAATAAGTTACCAGCTAATTATTCAGTCACAATTACACTACAACTGTAGTAACTATCAGTAACTGTTGAATACATACATAACTCCCGAGTAACTACCATTAAAAAATCAGTAACTACTCTAATCTCTAATCTATTCTACTCTAATGGTAACTCTTCAGTAAGTATTGAGTTTATGAGAACATATAATAAATCGATTGATTCATGATCAAAATCAGGATTGATTCAAAATCAGGAAGCTTGCACTCAAAAGAATAATTATTTAGTGCTCAGGTAACTACTGATTAGTTACTGAAATCACTTAAATATCCAGAAACTACTTAGTAGTTGGAAGAGCATTCTAAAGTGACAACACAGAATTTGAGAGATAACAGTAGTTACTGATTTTTTTATTGGTAGGAGTTATGCATATATTCAGCAGTTACTGATAGTTAAGGGTATTTACTACTGTAGTTACTGTGACATTAGTTACTGAATAGTTAACTGTAACTTCCTAGTAGGTAACAATAGTTACTGCAGCATTACTAGTTAGTTATGTGTTAACTAAGAAAGAGTATTCTAAAATATTATAAATAGGAATACTGCGTCATTCCTATTTTATTCAAAACAGACGCAGTGACTGGCAAAGGCACCGACTTCTAGGGGTTAACAGAATTATAACTGATGACCTGGCAATATTTGGCTGGCAGTTGTCCTTCCTTTTCTAAACATAAGTTACAATACCTACACAGCGTACATCCATAAGTTATTTCTCTTTTGTATCACAGTAGGAGCAGCATTTCATCAGGCCCATCGAGGCAGAGGCAGTCTGGTAAATGAGGTCAGGCTCTGTAGAAGAGTTCTGGAAGCTCAAGCTGCTACTGTAATAAGGTGAGAGTATGAACCATGGAGATCCAGAACCTTCGAGCACTTCTTCTCCATCTGGAGCTTCAGTATGTCAGGGGGATTTCAGGTCAGAGGTCTGTGTCAGGTTTTCAAAGCTCCCTCCCAGAAAATCTGCAGTTACTGAAGAAAAATGGAAAGAAAATTGGGTCAGAAATGGTCACAATGAGTGAGAACTCCCCACTCTCACTCGGTAAACAGTTGGTGCAAGTAATAACTGAGTTGGAAATGTCCTAGCATATTTTAAAGAAGGATTGTGAAATCATTTGAGGATTAGTATTTTTGTGTTCACTTTTATTCAATGCTAAAAATCTTCAAATCCACCATTTTCAAGCTCACACTTGAGCAGATCATTATAATGATGAAATTCAAGTTGTTTATTAATTGAATAATATTATGACAAAAAAACTACAAATTGAGTTCAAAGCACATTTCAAAGATTGTCATAAGCCCTTTTTGGTCATGAATTAGGATTCTTCTCAGATGACATCTGTCAATTCATGTACTTATTCAGATGAAACTAAAATATCTATTAGTTTATTATGGAGAAAAAAATTCAGTAGTGTGTGCCACTATGACCTTCCTAAAATGCCTGTGCATGCTCCTTGTAAGGTAGCAGATGGTCTCCTGAGGGATCTCCTCCCAGACCTAAAGCATCCGCCAACTCCTGAACAGTCTGTGGTGCTATGTAGCTTTGGTGGATGGAGATGAGAGCGGTGTCCCAGATGTGCTCAATCGGATGATCTTCCATCTTGGAGGAATTGCAGTAAAGCCACATAAGGACTACCACTGTCTTGCAATAGTAGGATCCCAGGGCCAATCGTACCGGCATGTTTTCTCACAAAAGGATCTCACCTTGGCACTTAATGCCAGTCAGGCTACCTCTGACAAGGATGTGAAGAGATGTGTGGCCCTCCAGAGAAATGCCACCCTATACCATTACTAACCCACTGCCAAAACGGTCATGCCTAAGGATGTTGCAGGAAGCAGAGGGTTGTCACGTGGCTGGGTTGTTGCCCTTCACCACATCCCAAGATGTACTGGCCTCTGGTGACTACACTGACAGTCGTAGCAAATGCATTGGTGTGCCATCCTGGATGAGCTGCACTACCTGACCAACTTGTATTGACTCAGTCTCATGTTACCACTGTAGTGAAAGGACAGGTAGTGTTCAGAAGTGCCCAAAACATCAGCTAGAAAGCATAGGATTTGAGAAGTGGTCACCAACTTCTTAACTACTACTTTATTGGGGGTGTCTTGTTAATTTCCTTTAACTTTCACCTGTTGTCTTTGTACAACAGCAAGCAAAATTGATTGTCAATCAGTGCTGTAAATAAAGCTTCCTGTAAAAGACCAACTTTAAGAAAAACGTTTTTACTTTTATCTCGTTCATGAGTTCAGAAAATGAAAATAATCTTACCTGCATCTGATATTAACATAGCCATTCTTACCAATTTATGTGAATTGGCTCTTCTTTTCTCTAAATATTTATTTATTTATAATTCTTCGCAGGGTCAAATCTAAATCTAAAACTCCATATTTTAGAATACTCCATTTGACCTGTGATGTAAATACTTTGCTTTGAGAACTCCAGTCATTGGCAGTTGTCTCTTAATCTAGTCAGGCTCCAAACAGTTTATATTTTGGAAAATGTTGCCAACCAGAGAGATTTAATCTCTCATAGTATTTGGAATTAGCATTTGAAGGCCTACTGTTCCAATTTCTGTATATTGCATGGAAATGAAGGTTGTTTTTTTCCGCAAGACATCATTGCTCACTGCCACCTCCATCTCATCCATAAATGCCTTGCTACCCGCATTCTCCACCAATTAGCCTCAATATCCTAGAGTTCTTCACTTTTTATTCCCCATTAGAGGGACAGTGACATATCACCTGCACATGTTTATGGCCTCAGATTAGCATGGCACTGTTTTATTTCTTCATCTGATGGCTTTCACGTGTCTCAGTATTGAAATAGGGGATTGAATTTTCATGCTACATTAGACACCAGTCAAAATGAAGATGCTGCCTTCTCATTGCAGAAGTCCCAGGGGAAAGAGGAACCATCTTCCTTATGTTGATTTATTTGCATCGAGCCACTTATTTCCTTTTACTTCCAGGCAGACACTTGTGAATGAATTGGTTTTTTATCAGTTTAAAGAAAAGCAACATGCGCGTGTCAGAAACGTTTATTGGAATTCCTTTAGATTTAAGCATTTCTTTTTTTATTAGGTTTTTGAGGAAATAAATAGGTGAATGGTTTATTTATCTATGACGAGCACAGATTAATTTTCAATAATATTGTTTTAGTATACTACCATCCACTCTTTTATATTAAATAATTTAGTTGTGTTCTGGCGGATCAGCAATTTTTTGTTTGTAAGTATTGCTTTAATCCTACAAATATTTAAGTGATCAGTAGGTCAATGAAGAGTGATGCTCTTTCTTTCTCTTATCTTCCTACATTTTCTGGCTCATTGGCTCAGGGTCATTCTGTCAGTTTAACCCCTTGCTTCTGGTCGATTCAGATGATTGGTCTCACACTACCCTGCACTTCATTATTGACCCCAGAGGTCACTCTCAATGACCACAACTACTGAACAGAAAGTTCCATGATCCACATATAAGAACATTCGACAATTAAAAATGGATGTTATTCTTATTACTCTATCCAACTATCTATTTATCCATCTGTCTAACAGTTTATACTTTCTTCCAGATATACATATTTTTTCTGTATATTAAAGTTTATTTATTACTATTTCAATCATTAATTATTTTATTTTCACATACACTCACCGGACACTTTATTAGGTACACTTGTCCAACTGCACGTTAACTGAAATTTCTAATCAGCCAATCACGTGGCAGCAACTCAATGCATGTAGACATACTCAAGATGATCTGCTTCAGTTGATACTGAGAATCAGAATGGGCAAGAAAGGTAATTTAGGTAATGTATATATATTTAGAGAGAATTTTGACAAACACAAAATGGAGCAATAGATCTGGCCTGAGCTAATATATAATTATGGCTTTAGCACCAAAGCTTTGTAGAACTCACAATGTCAAAAAAGGTTCGCAAATAAACATCCCGTGGGCCTTAAGATACAAACAGTTTGTTAAACTGCGACACAAGCAAAAATGGCCACAGGAAATACTTATATTTAGGAAATACATAATATTTAGGCTAATTAGCTCCACGTGGAGGTCATGACATAATGTGGTTTTCATTATTTTATTGTCCTTTTTTGTTCAGCAATTTTAACAATTCTTGCTTCAATGCACCTTCTAAATAAGGATTGGTTGTAGTGCATAATGCAACAAACTTGCCAAGAAGAGGCGATGGCAGTGAAGGTGCTCAAGCTCTTTGATCGCTGCTTGCAGCTTTAATTATGTATCATTTTTTCAAACCCTACGATAACAAAAATTTATGTAGAATTTCATACAGAACATTGTTGTAAACAACAGTCATTACTATGTCAACTACCATTGATATAATGTAATTAATTTATGGTGGAAAAATGTTATTAATTCGTGATGGAAAGTATTCATTAGTAATGTCAACACAGAAAAAATGAACAATGATCAAGGAGCTGTTTTAATTAAATAAAAAACATAAGACCCATCGAAATATACAACATTCACCAACTGACTGAGAAACTTGCTCCATACAAGCATGAAATGATGTTACTTAAGATTTCAGCACGCTTCACTCAGTGTCACACTTTATGGCTCTTGGGATGGCACTCGGTTTATTAGGGGGGCAGTACGGGTGTCAAAATGGCATCCAGATTAAATTGCTGTCATTTTCCACCATTTTTTTTTACTCAATTTGTTGCTTTAGTCAATCCCATGGGAGCACTGAATGTGTCACGTAAGTCGTAATTGCTATGGACGCTGAAACCCCCTTGCGGCTAAGACACAAATGCACTTCTCTTTCTTCAGTTGGTCCCATTAACTGCCACTCACAATAAAAGATCCAGAAAACAGACCACGGGATGCCATGTTGGATCCCCTTTTGACAGGTTGCAAGCTTTACATAACAAGGAATTTTGTTGCTGGCTCCGCATTGCTGCTGATGCTGGGAGATAAGAAGCAATAAGAGACATCACATGGTAGTTTCCTGCACCTGACACAAAGACATTGAGATCAGGGGCCTGTTGGAAGGGACTGTTCATGTCAGTCTGCAGGAGTCCATGTTGGCTTTCTTCACTTTTTAATTAAACGTACAGGAAATTTAACAGCACTGAAGGACTAATGTCCTTTACAAAACCCCATAAGGTCATTTCTGAAGACTGAAAATTGCACAACCTGATTTAACCAAGCACAGTTTTTTCCTGGTTTTATTTTATTATTATTTTGAAGAGGAGACCTTCACGGGAAAGGAAGTCATGCATTAATATTGGAGTAATATAGTTTTAAAGAGACAGTTCACTCTCAAAAATAATATTTTCTTGATAAATTATGACTAAAATGTTTTGTAACATTGGTACCATGCTGTACCTCATATCATAAAATTGCTGATCCCAGACTGGCTGACTTATACGTCAATCAAGTGACTAAATGAGTAGTATGGATGGATGATGGACGTACTTCTATGACCCTACTCCTGTTCTTGGTTCAGTAACCTCCTGTTTATTTTGTAATAACACACTTACCACTGGGTCCTTTGATTTGTGCCATCTCTTGGCATCATCTGATTCATTTCTGTTGGTTTCGGGTCCTGTCAAGGAGCAAGTATTGCTGTTCATCCTTGGAAAGGAATATTATTATTCTATATATGCTAAATATTGTAATAAACTTTGCTTGTTTGCTGCAGCCGTCTGTGTCTTCCTGTTGCCCTCACTATGTGTAAAATCTGTATCTGAAAACAACAACAGTCAGTAATCAGCCGAGTATAGGCACATTTAAAATGAACCGCTATGCATACAGTGATAATTTGAGTGCTGATTAAGTCATTATTGCTGTAAAATGTGGATAAACATTCTTTCACTGATGAATGCCTGCTCATAATTTTGGCAGCAGTGTCTCAAATGTCTGCTCTTGTGGTGTTTATAAGCAAGCAGAGCTGATTCTTGTGTAGGAGGTCTGTCTTTCAACTCAAGGTAAGGCTTTTCAAGTGGAACATCATTCTCTGTTACATTTTTATGAGGCTTTAATTCTTTATTTTGAGTGAATTATGCTCTGTGCTCCTATATCAGTGAGCAGCTTTAGCTTTGAAATATTTACCACATTATAAATACACAACATTTCAGCAATTCATCATTTGAGTTCTTTTATAAATTACTTAATGAACATTAATAAATGTTCTTTTATTGATATGCATAGACCTCAAAACAGTTTGTGTTATTTTTATTATTTAAACATTACTTGTATCAGCATTTCTGATACTTTTCAAATCATTTGTGTTGTTAGTGAACGAAATGCGGCATACATGTGTGGGGTATCAAGATTTAAATATAAGTAATTTGGATCACATTTCCAAAATTGACAAGAAATCGGCTATTTCATAAAAAAACTATAAAAATACCTTCTTTTGCTTGTAATACTTTAGCAAACTCCTGCTAGAGATCTGTTCATCTCCAAAATCCATCAGTCAACATATTGGATGTTAAACTGTAAAGCTTTTTTTGATGTTAAACTATGTGCTCACTGTGGCTGTGAAAATTCTGAATTTTGACAAACAGGAAGTTGCTATAACTGAGCCATGCAATGTGTGATCGAGTTTAAATATGCAATGCCTGCCTAGAGTGCTATAAATCTTTACAGCAACCTTCAGTTTCAGTTATAGTGCCACTGAGCAGCTACATTGAATATACCGTTTTCTGGAGTTTCATAGTGCCATTTCAAACTGTTTGAAAGTGAAAAATGTGGAAAACTTAAGGGACAAAGACCTACAAAAAGTCTATTGTAGCAAGTTTCCAAAATCAACAGGAAGTGTATTATTTCGTAAAGACCTTAAAACTGGCATTTTGCACATCCCATACTTCACTGAGCTCCTCCTAGAGATTGTATTTGTTCACCTCAAACCTCCATCAGTGAAACTTTTTTGACTTTGTTTAAACTATGTGCACACATCTGCTGTCAAAAATCGACATTTTGCCATAAAGAGGAAGGTGTTATCACTCAGCCAACAATGTTGAATTGGTCCCAATTTTTTGGCCCCAACACATCTTCACTCTCTCGGGAAAAGTGCCACCAGGTCGCCACAGGACACACATTTAACATTGATATGGTACTTTTTTATGAGAAAAAATTTTATATTTTGCCTCATAAATATTTAGAATCATTAGTGCCACCTGGTGGTAAATACACTTTCTTTTTTTATTTGCCTGTATTTTCAGTAATTTTAACAATTCTCACTTCATTACCTTCTATATAAGGATTGGTCAAAGTGCATAGTGCGACAAACTGGCATCTGAGTGTTCATAGTACCAGAGGTGCTTGAGCTCTTTGATCACTACTTGAAGTGTATTTGGTTGGATTCATACTTTAATTGAAGAAGCTTTAATACCAACCACTTTTCTATTAAGAGGGTGAATATACGCAGAGTGATACCTGAATATACCTGAATATATAGTGATTCATGTATCACATGAAGGCAAATTTGTCAAAGGAAATTCTGATTTCATACATCATCATCATCTTCTTCATCATCATCATTAGCAGCAGCAGCAGCTTTCAGAAGGATTCAGAGAACAAGGGGCAATAATCTTGTCATCAAACAGCTATAGATGGCAGTGAGTGGAGAGGAGGCCAAGTGTATAGTGCTGTACAGTTCTGGCTCTAGAGGAGAAATATGATTTATGATCCTGCTGCAGGTCACCAGAGAGTCAGCTGTCAGGAGTTTGACCAGGTGCTGGAGGACAAAGAGGTCATTGCCCCTCTAGAAAAAGCCTGAACTGAGTGAGGGGGTGCGAAATTAACAAGCACACTACAGAACGTGAGTCTTGCATGTATGACAATTCAAGTAAATTTCATACATATTTCATACAATTCAAGTTGTGACTACAATAGACCAAAAGCACTGGTTCATTAAAGTGTTATCCCTCTGTCTCCTTCCACCTGGTCTATGCGCATTTAGGAATATCACATAAAAATCCATGGATAGAAATGCCAAGATGTGCATACAATAAATTCTATACACAACAGATGAAGATAAACATAAAAAAAGCGTAAACTTTGATGGAAACATATTTACAGAATAAATTCCAATGCAATGCATTTTTCTGTTGGAACTGGGGCAAACCAATTGATTTTATTGAACAACATCTGAGATGTTGTTTTGGTCATTTTAAAGTTCAATAGCCAAAGTCTGTCGTCAAAGTGGTGTGGAATTATCACCTCCCAGAACTGTCTTGACCAGCTGCGATCCCTAAGGTCAGTCTCCCGCTTCTAAAAGCAAGATAACAAGACATTGCCAAGTTATTCATTTTTCTTTTTATATTAGGCGTCAGACAGTTTTGTTCTCTTGCACTCGTTGGATGGCCATGGTGGTTTATTCACAAATGTTTATTCGGATCTTTGGATGGGAACATGGTTAATCTTTGTATACCCTTGAATTTGAGTACATCATCTCATTTCTGTTCTTTTTTGCAGTATAAAGTAGATGCCTGCCCAGGACACTGCAAAAGTGTCTGACCTTGAGGATTGCACAATTATGGTTTGCTTTATATGTTTGCTATTAGAAGTAGAAGTGGTTGTACAGTCCAAAGATTAACCAAAAATAACATTTTAATTCTATTTTTCTGTGGTGTACTGTTAGAGAATTCAGATTTTCCTGTAAACAAAAGTGGATTAATTGTGTAAGTAAACCACTGCCATATAGTCATTCGAGTTTTGTCTATTGAGAACCACGCATCTTAAACATCCTCTAAAAATGAGTCTGATTGCTGAGTTTGTAATGTCACAAAGGACTGTGCATCGAGCCACTAGCGTTCCATATTTGCACACTGAGTAGCCTCAGATCCCCAGTGTTTTGTGTGAGGCTCCTGGCTGTAAAGAAAAAATATATTTGTTCATGCACTGAACACAACTGAACCACTGAAACATGTTGTGTTAATATTCCTTTCTTCTGTTTGACTCACCCTGTGTCGACAAGCCTCAGCAAATACAGTCTGGGCGAGTAGGACCTCATTACCATTTAAAAGACCAGACAGCAAAACTGATTTTTTGAACATAGCTGTTTTGAGAACTTTAGAATAATAGAGAAAAATACATTTAGTTGTTACAGAGTTTTCATAATTAACCAAAAGAACCATATAAACTTCTGATTAAGTCTTTAAAGGCAACTTGTTTCTTTTACCACATCATACAATGTTTAAAACCAATCGCCCAACTGAGGTTTCTCAAGTTTCTGACATTTTTATACATGACACATTTATTTGGATGAGGGTTTCCTCAGCACTCCTTAGTTAGAATCTCCAGCTTTGTATTGTCCAGGACAATACGATATTGTTCAGTAATACTTTGACAAAGTAATTTTACCAAATATAAAGAGAATAATCAATTAGAAGAATTTTTTGTGCACTCTCATTTCTACAAGTTTTTTGATTAATGACAGGATGTTAATCATAGACAAAAAACTCACCCACAATCCCAAAAACATGCTGTCGTGTTAATTAAATCTAAATTCCCCTTATGAAGTGAGTGAATGTGCCCTGTGATGATGTGCTGGAGATAGATACCAGGACACCCCATGACCCCAAAAGGGAACAAGCGGAAAAAAAGATGAATAAATTAACTTAATGCCACTGAAGAGACACAGCCAGCAACCATGAACACTTCATTAAACCAGCCTCCATAAAACCCCCTCACTGAATCAGTCACCCAATCAGAACACTCTTCCAATCCATCTCCTTCTGTTAAAAGACTCATCCACGCACCTCCTCAGTTATCAGATCTACGGTTCATGCAGCCTGACTCTCCATTATAGCTCCTGGCTTTCTTGGATCTCCTCGTATGCTTACTGTCTCTTCTGGGTTCATCCATCTTTCCAGCAGTAATTCATCCACTGCTTACCTCCACTCCTGCTTCTCCTCCTTTTAAAAGACATTCGAACATAACTGGGTACCAAGCTAACTGGTGACATAAATACATTAAGAATGTCTACTCAAAACATAAATTACAAGTATTTAATCTTTTTAAAAGCTACATTTTGGGTGTAGCACTCTTTACAGTGTAATTGAAACATGAGTCCCACAGATCCCACTTCTTTGCTTATTTGAGATGCATTACAAAAATGGGGCTATGCCTACTCTGTGCTCCAAATTCTATCCAATGTTTCCTGGATTGCTGTAGCCCATTAATCGAGCATCTGATGCTATTGAATTAAATATCTGATGTATTAAATGAACATCTGATCACATCAATTAATCATACTGGTGTGTATATAAACCAGGTTGGAAATATAACATTCTTTTCTGCGGTCCTCCTTAACATTGTAATTTGGATGTATTATACCTGCTTGATGCCTGAAGATGGTGTTAAAGGTACAATGATGCACTCAGGAAAGAAGATGACAACAGAGAAGAAATCAAAGAACACAGAAAAAAAATCACGGATGTCGAGTGGTTTATACTGCTGGTGACTGATCACATGGAGCTGCTTGACAAAAATGTGGTAGAGAGGATTTGTAGTGCGCTGTTCTTGTTTCCTCTACAAGTGGCTCTTTTACATCTTTGCGAAAAACGGATCCGATGTGGCATTGAAAAACTCTTTTTCGTTGGCTGCACTTGTTCAGTCCATTGTGTGATTTTCTCGAATGATTTTCGATCAAGGTGCATTGTCGAACGTAAACGAAAATCCAGAACGGAGTGTAAAGGCCTTTAGTGTGGCACGAGGAACATTACAACATGTAACAATACTGTGACACATCACACAATATACAAACACATAACTGACATAAATGAAAAAAAAAACAGAAAAATAAAAGTAGAGCCCAATAGAGCACATGCGAAAATTCCACAACAATAAAACAAAAGACCCTGAAGAACTAAGATCAACACAGAGACACTGAAAGATATGACTCACATGACCAAATGAGGAGCAAGTGTGCACAACAACCAACAGCTGAGACTTAGCAGATGAGAGAACGAGCAGGGGGAAGCGATGACAGAGAGACACCAGATAAGAATGCAAAAAAAAACTCAGACAAGAGAGAGCAGACTAATAAAGAAAGCATAGATTTAAAGGGAGATATAAAAAATACATACAGGGATTCCTCAAACCCTTGACAGATAAAGCATGCCAAATGGGGAATAATGCATACTTTCACTAAACTACTGTTGTCTTTATTGCAATCAAAGGCATTTGTTCAGCAGGACACACACAGCCATAACTCCCAACAAGTCCTTGCAGCTACTGGAACATATTGCTAATAGATGTAATACATTTATAATTTAGGTTCACAGTCCAAATGTCAAATCAATTAAAACTAACCCATACTGTTTTGTATTTTTTTAAACATTTTGTCCAACATTGTAAATAATGTATTGTGGTACTGCACAGAACAATACATCTCTGATCAGGTCATGCTCACGGACTGAGTCCTGCACAACTGAGCTACTTTGATTTATCTCGAATCTGCAGCCCACCTAGGTCTGTCTCAAAGCATGTCAAATGGGTGCGGATTTCCAACCCTTGACCTGAAGCATGCAGAAAACAAACTGCTGAGAGATGAAGCCCGTCCGGAATATGATATGTGTGAGGAGGCACAGGAAGAAAGAGCTAGAAGCAGGTGCTTGCATTTATGTGTTGTGTGTTTTATAGCAGCATATGGTCACCACGGCTTCAAAATCCCAGTGAGAGAGAGAGAGAGAGCGAGAGAGAGAGAGAGAGAGAGAGAGAGAGGACAGGTGGCGTCCACTCTGCTCTTCTCCAGACAGTTTCCATTGTGTCTATGAGAAACACAATAAAGAGTTAAGACAAAAAACAAGAAATTGGTATATTACAGCCTCACATCCTCCAGTAGGGATAAAACTGCAAACAAAAAATACAACAAATTTTGTTTTGTTGCGCAGAAATTATTGTGCCACTAAAGGAACCTGTAACAGTCACTGATAAGGGGGAAGAAGGAACATAGGATCAGGTTCATTTAATAATTTAATATAATATTTAAAGAACTATGATGTCCATTGAAGGGAATGGAATTCAGCGTTGATATGTCTCAGAGCCAACAGCTTGAAGGTGCCAGGAACCAGTAAAAACCCACAATTACTTCTGAGATAAGTACAAGAGTGGAGGGGAGTAGTAGGTGAGTAGCTTGGCTAGAGAATTCCAACGGGAGCAGATGAAGTGATCTTTAAACCCAAAAGAGCCGGTGTGAATACACAGGAGATCCAGGAAGACAAGGAGCAATCATGGAGAGTCAGGGTGTGTGAACCGTACATCTGATTATTGAGGAAGTGCACAGATTATCCTTTTAACTGTGGAAGATGGACTAGATGTGTGTTTTGATTAGTTGACAGATTCATCAGAGTGATTGTTTGCAGGTTGATTCGTGCGGGTGATCTTGATTTTTGGTTGTGTCTCCTCAAGGCACACAGAATCCCTGACACTTGGTAAGGCTTCTTGCAGGATGGATGCAAATGCGATGGAGGCTTCTACCTCTAAAGGATTTAAATTCCACCTTCATCACTTATCATTACATTTGGTTTACAGTAAACCTAAACATTTCTGTTCAAAGTAATCCCCTAATTTGACAGCCCCAATTGTTTGTAACAATAGAAAGCTATAGTACAGATCTTCATGGCTCCGAGAAACATTTTTGTTTCCCTCTTATGTACGATCATTTGTTTTAGTGACACATTTGGTCACATGAGACCCTTTCTTTGTGCTATAGATGTTGAGAGATATTTTTAAAGATAGCTAATCCCTGTAAAGTAAATTTATCAAGAAGACGAATAAAGATGATAATGTCAAGTAGGGCAGTTTTACGCAGAGCCATGGACTGAACACCTGCAAAAGCCAAATGTATCTGTTTGTGTTCAATGAGGAAAAATCATGTTTTTATTCCATCCAAGCACAACCCTATTTCATTTGCCAAGAAGGTGCCAGAAGGTTTACCCCAGAGTAAGTGCTTTGGTACAGTTTTGTATTGATTTTTTTCCATTAAACAATTATGAGCACCTTTTTTTTTTTACCAATTCAGACAAACAGTTTAGTTGAAGCTTGTTATATGCTGTAATGTAACTAATGTTATGAATCATAATGAGTTACCACATACTACTCAATATTAATATCTAATATAGATATTAAATACAATTGAAGAAGTTCTTTCAAACAGTTTACTTGATAAATTCACAGATGTACTAAATAACCTGCAGCTCTTCCTAATGCTTTTCAGATTTTTTGTAAATCAAGGCCTTCCATCAGGCAGAAACTACAACAAAAATAGACACTAATCAGTCAACACAATGTATTTGTAAAGAGGGAGATTTTCCCCAAAGAATCCCAAGGCCATTCTCCCATACTTTTATTGATTGACTGATTCCAATTTTTCACAACACAATATAAAGATAATTATGTATATAATATAGATTTTCCCTTTGCCTCTATTACAGAAGAGCTGGAGGAAGTTTCAAGGGAGAAACTAAGCAGTATCCCTACTTAGAATGCTGACAGCACAGCCCGGCCCAAATGAATGAGCATCGTGTGAAAAAAGAAACCCTTGCAGTCTGGGAACATGTACAGAGAGGGTAAACTGTGACAAACTGTTCAAGTCTGGGTGACCAATCCCATAGTATCCCCGCTACAAAGTATCTAAAAAATGGATGAATTTAAATATTTTTTTTAGGTCAAGGTGACTAGTTACTGGTATACGGTGAGCTAAGGAGTCCTAAATGATTTAAAATTCACAAAGCCTTAAAGCAATATATATAATATTTCAGAGACAGAAATAAATGTATTTTCAACTGGATTTGATGTCTCCAGAGGTTCAATGGGCTGATGCAGTTTAAAATATAATAATAGTTACTAACTCGATAATAGTTACTAACTAGAAAGTACAACCATCTAACAAATGAAGCATTACTAAAGACAAGAATTAGTATCATCATGTCTAAGACAACAATATTAGTTAGACTTGAGAGAAACAATTATTAATTTTAAAAAAAATGTAAAATAATAGCGGAAAACAAGATTTTATAATGAATCTTTTGAGAGAGATTTTTAAAGACCAGAGAAAACTGATTGAAGATTATTGAAGGAAAAACCAATTCTGGAATTGATGCCTCAATGAAAAGTCACTAGCCCTTGCATTGCGAGGTTGCAGGCCAAGAAAGACTCCACTTTTATTTCAGCAAACCTCCTGAATAAACTATAATGTTTATAAAATCCTCCTGCTGTAAACGTCACTTGGGAAATATTCCAAGAAATGGGCAGTTTCCCAGGGGGGCTAATAACTTTGCCTTCAACTGTATCTTCAAACTAAAGTGCAGAGACTTGCTTTACCTGGATACATGAAGCAGAGAATACCACATTCCAAAGTTTTAGAGCAATCCCAATCATGTGCAAAGTAACAGCTTTCCTTATACAACTAAATGATTTATCTACAGTCAACAATATATGTCTAAGAGCAAAAAAACACACATATTCTAAATATTTAATAACTGAACAACCTGTAAACCCATTTGTCAAGAGAAGAGCATACTAGGCAAACACATCTGCACCAGTTGAACCAAACCTGAGATATGTCGGAGCTTTTAGCCTGAGCTACGAAAGAAAATATATGAGGAGTTTGGTTCAAAATGCGATAAATAACATTTAAAATCTGAAGTGTATTGTGTTCACATTTGAAAAGCCCATAATCAATTTCCCAAAACAAAAAATCCTGGTTTGTCTGTTTCTTTCCAAACCGTGATAAGCACCAGTCAAGTTTTTTTTTGAACGCCAACCTTCAGAGAAGGTGGAAAATGCCGGCTGTCATCTGCAGCAAAACTTTTGAATCATTTTATAATCATTCCTTGAAGATGGAAAATAATCTGGCAATTTTCCAGCCAATCACAGTCAATATAGTCCAGTGGAGACATCAGTCACCGGGAGGTGAAAGGAGAGACTGCCGGATGTGGACTCACTTGACTCGGCAGTGGATAACTCTGCAATTTGAAGAAGTGAGTCCTATACCTGTGTGGGGTCTGACTTGTGTTCAACCAATCTAGTCTGGAACCAGCGACTTAAATCAATATTTTTGTGAAAAAAGGGCCATAGAGTTATCACATTTGGGGAAAAAAATTACGATGAATTAAATTTTTTTTTTTCCACTTTTAAATTTGGATTTAAGTTTGGAACTTACAAAAGAATTTGAATAAAATAAAACTTTTACTCAAATTCATCAAAATGGAGCTGTCATTTTGTAAACAAATAACTCTTCATATGTAGATACTTAAATCTCTCAGATTTGAAATCATGTTTAATTTAAAATCTGTTCTGTTCACGAGAGCATAGTGCAAAAAATGGGTTGACAGAATTTTTAGTTCAGGGCGAATAAATTTAATTTCTCAACACTATTTCCACAGAGGGAATCATTCTGTGGCTCGGTTTTGACAATGAAGATGGATTTCACATGCAGGAGGGAATCTCCCCAGGAAACTTCATGTTCATAATGTTAAGGTGGTGTACAGAGCACCATGGGGTCTGTCGACTTGACACCTCTGTGTCATTAAGTACACTTCAAGAATTATAAAAAGCAATTTATCACAGCAGGAGGAAACGTTTCACCTTGTTTCACCAACAGTAAGCGTAGTGCTGCTAAAAAGCATAAGTGCTGATAAATGTCTCCTTAAAAGCTGCTTTTAACACACACGCACACACACTTGCCCTTCAGAAAGGAACAGCACATGTAGGCCACATGCTGTCCTATTTTAGATATCACTATACCCTTCAGGACAGATGTAGCCATAATAATTAGAGTATTATCTGAAGATGACATTCATATGCAGCAGCGCAGAATAGTACATTTGGTGAAAAGAGACATTACCAAATACGCTCGTTGTAGCTATTTCTGACAACCAATCATTTAAAACTGTCATATTAAGCTATATGGCCGTTGCAACTTTTATTGGAGGAAACAGTAAAATGAAATGTTATATAGTAAAAAAAATACTACAGCAAAGTATATATTACAAGTGACTAATGATCAAGTAGGACAAAAGACAAGAGCACACCCTGGACATACTGTAGATCCGACTAAACTTAAGAATCTCTTTCATGAGTTCCATCATAGCCTGCTTTATGGTCTACGCATAAAATGGTGGGTATGAAAGCTGTCCGTGCACAGATTGAGTTTGGGCTATACCCTCCAGTGAGGAGATGGGGAGAAAGGTGGGGTAAGAACTCAGACAAGGTCAACAAGGAAGAAGTTGGACTGGTTTTTGAACACTGGTAACATGCCCTGATTATTCCTCACGAAACTCATTGTATAAACATCACTTATATCAAGCATCACTTATGTATAGTCTAGGCCACTAGACACAAATACATTTTCCAATCTGAAGTTTCGACAGAACAAATAATGAAAGCTGACTCTTTTGACATAAAAGAGCCACTCAGTGGTGATCATCCCACATTTTCATAGCGACCGGAAACAAGTAGCATGTTAAAAATCCTCTCTTTTCTCCATATTTTTCTCAAACAGCTCCCCGTGATCAGCCACTAACAGAATAAACCTCTCGACATCCATGACTCTTTCTATGTGTTCTTTGATTTCTTCTCTGTCTTCTTCATTTTTTCTGGTTTCTTTGTGTGGCGCAAAGTTCATCTGTTGTATAGCTGATGCCATCTTCAGGCAGGGAGTGCCATTGCATCAATATTTCCTCAACCCAGACCAAGAGCACCCTACTGAGAAGCCACCTGAAGACTCAAGCGAATCTCAATTTGGATCGGAGTGTAGAGACCTTAAATGATGATATGTAGAGACACTGAAATGAGCCAATGCACAGTTTGCATTGTGAGAAAATCAGTCTTTTTTTCACAAAGACCCCAATCTCTTTTATGGGAGATCTCTAAAGTCCAAACCAAATTAGCCACCCTCAAAATAGCACACGGGAGCACTTTAAATGCTACAGCTTGCGTTCTATGTGGAGTAGGAGCCTGCCGAACCAGCGAGCGCACTGGGCTGCTGTTTTAGCGTGAGGTAAAGGTTAACTCAGTGGGGGGGAATTAATGTCTTAATGACACTATAATGAATGAGGAAATATGGGCAAAATGAGGAAATGTGTCAGTAGAGAGAGAGGAAGCACAAATGCATTAATTATAACCCACGTGGCAGAGCATAGGCTGGGGAAGACAGTTCAGTAATGACAGTCATGAGCAGGGGGTGAATTACCTCTGGGACCCCTAATAGGTGCTTTGCTTTAACAAGAGTTAAAGAAAAAGGGGGTTTCTTTGTCACTTTCTGAAATCTGCTTCAGGACAGTCTCTACAGCATGCCCTTGGTTTCATTTGTGGCTTCCTCCATCTGCACATGGCTGAAATACCTCAACTTGTTTCTAGGACTGTAGAGAAATAGAGGTTCTACGCTGGCCTCCTCCAGGCGAAATGAACTCCTCGACCAATTTCCAAGTACCTAGTCACCCTCGATCGATCTTCTTTCTGTCAAAAACAACTGTTCGTGAACATAGTTGGGAATAAGAATGCATTTTTACTAGTAAACCAAATCAGGTCAGGTACCTCTTCATAATTAAAACAGATTGGCGCAAGACCCCAATATACACAATATAAAGGAAGGAGCCAACCACCTTTTCAATTGAACATCCATAAACTCAGACTTATGGTATTTTTCCCTTTCATTTTAGTAATGGCACCTCTAGACGTGGTGTGGCATATCTCTGCTAGCCATGGTTCATCTTTGTGTTTACACTGAATTCCAGTATAGGCTATGTGGGTGCTGTTTTAGTCAAGATGCGTCACCCTGCTATGTCATTCTAGGTCCGCTTGGTGATATTGTAGCGATAGAAATTATCTATTTCTTTGAAATCCATTTTATTCCTTGTAGAATACACCGGGTTTCACTCGACATTGTTTTCTGTGATTATAGAGAAAGGAGGTCTGCATCTCCTCATTTGTCCATGGTTGAAAATTTTCTTTCATTCATCTTCTTCCCCGCTTGTTCTCTTTCAGGGTCACAGGGCTCTAGTGTGCACTTTGGGGTACATCATGGACAGGGTGCTATCTCCTCACAGGACAACACACACAATCACACCTAATGGGGAATTTAGATTATTCAATTAATTGCGGATTGTGGGGGGAAACCGGAGTACCCAGAGGAAATCCACACAAGAACTATGAGCCTCGAACTGGCAAACTCCGAAATGAAATATCACAGTGCTATCCACTGCACCCATTTTGAATAACTTTTAAATTGGAGCACAAACTAGAGGTAGAACTGTTTGCTGGCTTTTGTGAAGCTCTATGGTTGTTTTATACTGCACAAAACTTCTACATTTAGTAAGTTAAACAGCTGACCAGTCAGTGATCAAAAGGTTGTTGTGACAACAATAAAGGGTAGAGAATACGCTGGAAAACCCCACAAAATAACACAGAAAAAGCGGTTAGTGAAAAAGCTGCATTGGCTGTGCTAATCCTCATCCCTCTCCTTTTCCAATCAACTGTAACTACTCTAAATATTTCTTAAAATTCTGAAAACTGTCTAGCATTGATAAATGAGCAATTGGTAAAGCCCGCTTGGCCCTGTTTTAAGCTATGCACATCACGATGCAAATGAAAATCAAAGTTGCATAAAATAACTAAAGTATATTACAGTAAACAGCTCTGATTGGCAAGAAAGCAGGTGCTGTGAAATTTGCTTCACAATGGAGCCACAAAGAAGAACCCTGTAGGAATGGAGAAAACAGTAATGAGAGAATTAAATATAGCCAGTAGATGGAAAATAATAACATATCGATCTCACCATGGCCCTTTAAAGGTGCATAATACTCGGATTCCTGATATTGATCAGAAGCATTCGCCAGGACCCCCAGTGAGTGGGAAATTGCCTCCAATATTTTGGTCATGTTATTTATATTACAGTTTTTTGGCCTTCAGGCACTGAATCTGTTCACAAGGGGGGTCAACATGGGTTAAAAACACTTGATTGCATTAGTGCTTAAAAGGGCAACAGATATACAGGCGAGTAATTGAAACGGCCAGAAAGCCTCATGAAAAAAGCAGCCAGATAAAATGTACCGTTTTTAGGTGAACTTTAGATGACTGTACTCAGGTAGCCAGTAATAGACTCCTAACATAAATTATTCAACTCTCTTGCACCAAACAACATCCAAACTTTGAACTCCCATCCATTTCAATAATGTGGGTGATCAATGCCATACTGTAAAAAAGAAAAATGCAATACAAATGCCTTGTACTTTGACTCCTCCCAAAGATTTCATTTGATCACCATCAAACTCTGGTTCTCAAACTCAAAGGTCTTTGCCATTTTAAACTGTGAAGCTTTTTTGACTTTGTTAAACTATGTATGCACTTTGAGCATTTCGCCTTAAAGTGGAATTTGTTTTAATTCAGCCATATAACGTTTGGTCAGTCCCAAATTTACCAACCGTGTTAAGAGCCCACTCCCTCAGTTATAGTGCACAAGCTGGCCACAGGTAATACAACATTTAACATTGATAGGGTACGTCTTGTTTTACCAATTTGATATATGTGACAAGTCTATCTGCCATAAATGTACCAGAAAATATTTAGACTCATTCGCACAGCTTGGTGGTCATGAAACTTTGAGATGTGGAGGTGCTCAAGTATTTTGAATGCTGCTTGCATCTTTAACTTAATTTTATTTTGTTCTACATTTGTTTTTTATAATACAATGCATGTTAATATTATGATATGAAATAACTTTCCTGTGGCTCAGTTGGTAGAGCATTGCTCTAACAACACAAAGGTCTTGGGTTCAAATCACAGGGAAAGCAAGAACTGGCAAAAGATGTGTGTGTTCTTTCAAAACGTAAGTCGCTTTGGAAAACAGCATCTGCCAAATGCATGAATGTAAGGTCACACTTTTGACAATTAGAAAAGCAATTACCGGTAGGTGAAAAACTATTTGATGATGATGATCACATCACATACACATCACATGTTCTTCATGCAAATTTTGTGAAAACATCACCATTTCCCACAGCAAATGTCAAGGTCCCATATAGTTCAATTACTTTTTTAATCATTCAGTTAAAATTACACAAATAGCCCTAAATACATAGACATTTATATAAATATTAATACTTTATTGAAAACGTCTAGGTTACTTGCGTAACCCCACGTTCCCTGAATAGGGAACGGAGACGTTAGTCGGGATTAGACCGACTGAATGGGAGCGAATCACCGTGAGAGCGACTGACGAACATATTAACGGGCAAATTAATTTGCAGGCGAAGGTGATTGATTAGCAATCAGCCGGGTATAAAGCCGGGCGTGCCTAAGCCTCAGTATGGAATTTTCCGAGGAGCTGGACCCACTTACCTCCCAGCTTACCTCAGATCCATGACTTCCAGGGCATGGCGAAGGGTAACGTCTCCGTTCCCTATTCAGGGAACGTGGGGTTACGCAAGTAACCTAGACGTTCCCTTTCAGTCGGTCCCGGAGACGTTAGTCGGGATTAGACCGACTGAATGGGAGCCTCTGTAAAGGGCCATGCCCGAAGTCCATCCAGACAGGTCGGCACTAAACCCAAGAGAGGGGTTAGTAAGAGGCCGTTAGTACCTGAATGGGAACTCCTTCTGCCCCTGCCCGGAATACTCATTGACGGGGAAGTCGTCCAACACTGAGAGCATCTGCTGTACTTGGTTGATGCTGACGACCAGAAGGAGGCACCCCTCGACCCGCAGGGAGGAGTGGCGGAGATCGCGTCGAGGCCCGAAGGGCTACCAGCGGGTCATCGTTCTGCAAGAGAAAATCGGCAGAGACGGAAGTCATCGTTACGCGCCAAAGCAAGGGGAGTAACGGAACGGGTTCATACTAGCCACCTGAAGGGGGAGCTGTATAAGAACATAGAAAGGGGGCGCCAGAGAGGGACTCCCAGATCTGTACCCTAGTTCTGCGGGGACCAGGCCGGAGCAAAGCCACCACACGGAACCTGGCAGCGCTGACTGCTCCGCTCAGTCAGATGCCGAAGGGGGGAGGATGGGAGAGCCACCCAAAGGGGGAGCTCTTAGAAAGGTGTACTTCTCCCGATGACGAGGAGAGTACTGCAAGCTTACACCTGCTCCGTCCCCTAAGGGTGACTGCCACCACTCAGGACCGCAGAGGGAACAGAGCCTACATCAAGGTTGTACAACCTGATGAACGTGTTAGGTGTAGACCAGCCCGCAGCTCTACAAATGTCGGCGAGTGAGGCCCTTCTAGCCAACGCCCACGAGGCAGCGATGCCGCGAGTGGAGTGGGCCCTCAGATGGAGAGGGCAGGGAACCTCACACGCCTCATAAGCTAGGTGGATAGCCGCACTAGCCAGTGGGCAAGCCTTTGCTTGGAGACAGCGGAACCCTTACGCTGGCCTCCGAAACATATGAAGAGCTGCTGGGAGCGACAAAGCTCCCGGGTTCTGTCCAAGTAGATCCGGAGAGCTCGCACAGGACATAACGAACCCTGGGCTGGTTCTGCCTCCTCCCGGGGCAGAGCTTGCAGGGTCACCACCTGGTCCCGGAAGGGGACGGATGGGACCTTGGGGATGAATCCGGGCCTGGGTCTGATGGTAACCAGAGAATCACCAGGGCCGAATTCCAGGCAGGATTCGTCGGCGGACAGTGCCTGGAGATCTCCCAACCTCTTAATTGAGGCCAAAGCAAGCAGGAGTGCGGTCTTCCGTGAGAGGACACGCTGCTCTGCCAAATGCCAGGGCTCAAAAGGTGACTTCCGCAGCCCCGAAGGGCGACGGAGAGGTCCCAAGAGGAATGGAGGGTGGTCTGGGAGGCCGGAGGCGCCTAGCCCCCTTGAGAAATCTCACCATAGTGCGTGGCTGCCCACTGATTTCCCTTCAACCCGGAGGTGGAAGGAGAAATAGCGGCGGCGTAGACCTAGAGGGACGATGGGGACAGCTCCCGATCGAACCTCTCCTGGAGAAGGTCAACACGACTCAGATGGGGCATGTCCCGGGGTCTTCCTGGCGGGAAGAGCACCATTCGACGAACCGACCCCACTTGCCAGCGTAGCACACTCAGTGGAGGGGGCTACGCATGGTATAAGGTAGTTCACCGCGAGGGGTGGTAGAGGCTCGGGGTCCACCGCGGACAGATATGCCATACAAGTAGGGCCCAGAGGTCTGGCCGCGGGTGCCTGTATCCCCCCCCCTTGAGTCAGATCTGGACTCAGGGGGAAATCGGCCAAGGGGGGGCTGTCACGAGCGCAGAGAGGTCTGGAGACCATACTCTGTTCGGCCAGAAGAGGGCGAAAGAGTAGCCCGCGCTCGTCCCCCTTAACCATGCACAGAGGTTGTGCTAGGAGGCTTCACTGGGGAAAACGCACATAAGCGTTTGTTCCCGGGCCAGCAGTGAGCCGGCGCATCTGTCCCGAGAGGAGCCAGGGACAGGAATAGGAGCCGGCAATGGGTATTCTCACGGGAGGCAGCAGGTACCTGGGCCTCGCCGAAGATGTCCCCAATCTGCTAAACAGCCCGAGGATGGAGTCGCCAATCTCCTGTTGAGGGGTGGAATCTGGACGGCGGAACCGCGATCCTGTTACACTCCGCAGGGATATGAAGGCTCGAGCGACAGAAGTCGCTCTAACTCCAGAGGAGCAGCTGTTGGGCGAGGTAGTGCAGGAAGCGGGAGGGTACACCGCCCTGGTGGTTGATGTACGCTACTACCGCAGTGCTGTCGGTCCTGACCAGCACGTGCCGCCCCCGGAGGAGCGGGCAGAAGCGCCGTAGCGCTAAAATGACTGCAACTAGCTCGAGACGGTTTATGTGCCAGCAAGAGTGTCTTCCGGTCCAGGCACCGGACTCTCGGTGGGAACCGCACATGGCGCCCCAACCAGTCTTGGAGGCATCGGTGGTGACCACCACACGGTTGGGGTGGCTCGAAAGAGGCACCCCAGACCTCAGAAGCACTCCGTCTTCCAGACCTTCAGGTAAGGGAGCATGTCTGCCGTGGGCAGACGTAGCGCTCCCTGACGCCATGCCCAACTCGGAACTCGCGAGAGAAGCCATTGCTGCAGTGGTCGCATACGCAGGAGCCCGAGTCGAATGACTGGGGCTGCGGCTGACATATGCCCCAGGAGCCTCTGAATTAACTTCAGTCTGACCACTGGTCGAGAGGACACCGCGAAGAGTGCGGTCAGCAAGGCCCTGGTGCGTTCTACCGATAATCGCGCCAGCATGCTCTCGGAGTTCAGCTCCATCCCGAGAAAAGAGATGACTCTCACGGGGGTGAGGTGGCTCTTTTCCCAGTTGACCTTCAGACCCAAACGGTTTAAGTGCGAAAGCACCTTGCCCTGGTGTCGGATCAACTGGTCTCTGGACGAGGCTATGAGAAGCCAGTCGTCGAGGTAATCCAGGATCCGAATGCCTGCCCGGCGGAGCGGGGCTAGCGCGGCCCTGACAACCTTCGTAAAGGTGCGAGGGGATAGGGCAAGACCGAAGGGTAGGACCTTGTACTGGTAAGCATGGCCCTGGAAACAGAACCTTAGAAAGGGTCTGTGCCTTGGAACCACTTCTACCTGGAAGTACGCGTCCTTCAGGTCGATTGTTGCGAACCAATCTCCAGGACGGATGCATGGTAGAATGCAGCGGACCGTCAGCATCTTGAACCGGTACTTGGCCAGGTGCCGGTTTAGACGCCTCAAATCCAAGATTGGTCGCAGCCCGCCTGCTTTCTTGGGGACCAGGAAGTATGGGCTGTAAAACCCTCGTTCCATATCGGCTGGGGGTACCGGCTCGACCGCACCTTTTGTTAAAAGGGCGTCGATCTCCTCTCGCAGGAATGAGGCGCCTGTTCGGGGAACAGGTGAAGCACACCTCGAAACCTGGGGGCGGACACGAATTGAGAATCGTGTAGCCCTGCCGGATTGTCCGGACCTCCCACTGTGAGACCCCGGGAAGCTTCCGCCAGGCTCCCAGGTAAGCTGACAGGGGTCGTGGTCGGGACGTGCCGATGGTCCCCATGGCGGGGCCGCCCGGAGGCGGACTTGTGGGCGGAATCACCAGGGAAGGACCCTGGGAGATGGTCAGATGAGGGCAGGGGTGGTGTGCCCCCGCGCTCTCTGCCATGGCCAGCGGGGCTCGGGCCCATGTCGGGATCTTCGTCGGAGACCGAGGAAGAGGAACCCCAGACCGTCGGGCATGCGAGACCGCTATTCTCGGGAGGAAGTGAGTTCTATCTTTGACACAATGGGTGCCGCCGTCCCGGAGGACGGCAGCGAGGAGTGTGTGGTGGACTCCCCCCCCCCTGGGGGAGCTGGGTCGATGACCAGACCCAAAGAAGAGCTCGTTTCCTCCCGAGTCGCCAACCTCAGGGGAGCTTCACTAGAAACCCTCGTCTGCTTTCGAAAACCTCAGAGGTTGGCTCCGTCTTCCGCATGCAGGGGTTTTCCCCGGACCAGAGGTCGAAGGAGTAAACCAAGGCAGGAGACGTACTCTTTGGCAGCGAACAGGCGGAGAGGGTTCCGGCCCAGAAGCAACGCCTGCTGCTTCTGGCGTGGAACTATACCCAGACCCTCCGCCTGCCTCCTGATCGTGGAGACCTTTGACGAAAATCTCCACGGCGACGCCAAAGAGGCCATCCGGGGAGACAGGCGCGTACGGAAGCCGAAAATCGGTCCTCGGGACGCATTGAAGCCTGCTCGAACCACAGATGGCGTTCCTGGACCACAAGCGTGGACATCGCGTGACCGATGTTCAGCACGGCTGATCTTGTAGCACGAGGCGACAATCAGCGGCTGAAAGCGAGTCTCAGAGAGACTGCTGGTCACCACCACCCTGGTGCATGACACGGAGGACCTGTAAGGTCGCCATAGCATGCAATAATGCAGCAGATTTACCCGCAGCTGAATAAGCTCTCATCATCAGGACTGATGAGACCTCCCAGCTTTGGCGGGAACACCCGAACGAGACCGTCAAGCAGCAGCGCTGTCGGGGTAAGCACCGCGACAACCTACCCACTCGGGGAATCGAAGAGTAACCCGTATCTGCTGCATTGGCCAGAGTGGTGAAGAGGGAGGAGCTCAATCCCCTGGCGGGCAGGGGAGCCTGCCAGAATTAGTGAGCTCCTCGTGCTTCTCGGGGAGAAAAAGGCACTAGCGGTATGCGGGGAACCTGTCCCGGCGCCTGCCTAGCCACCAATTCTCCAGCCGTGACAGCATCGACTCGGGGGGGAGGAGTCACCTCCCGCCGATCGAGGCTGCGGCTGTGAGAGCACCGCGAACGCCTCCGGCTCCAGCTCGGCTGCAATCCCGAAGGAGGCAGGCCGAACTGGAGAACCGAAAGCCGCGCCCCTTCCGATGCTGCGTGGGAGAGCAGATCGTTTACAGGATCATACGAGGTACCGGGCGACACCGAAGCGCCGTCCGATTCACCCGCAGACCAGACGGGAAGCACGCTCGGTGTTTGGGGATGACGCGAGGAATCACCTGACGCCGCTCTACCCAAAACTTCCGCGTGCGACTCAGCAGAGTGCTGCAATGCAAACACTCGCGCTTCACGAGAGCCGCGTCGGTGTGCTGGAAACCAAACACATCGCGCAACTCCCGTGACCGTCTTTTCAACGAGAAGCCCACAACAGCCAGGAATAGTGCACGTTTTGCTCATCGTGTCGTGAAAAATGGACAGGATACTGAGAAAACGGCTGAATCACTGGACAGGCTTGCCTGAGAAGATCTTCGAGGTGCTGGCTGTTGGTTGCATGCTATTCTGAGCTAGCAGAGGTCACACCAAAAGAGCCAAGAGGTAAGCAACCTGCTGATCTTTCAAGCTAGAAGCGTCAAAGTTCAGGAGAGAGAGTCTCACTCAGTCAGCTCCGAAGGAAAATTGCATACTGAGGCTTAGGCACGCCCGGCTTTATACCCGGCTGATTGCTAATAAATCACCTTCGCCTGCAAATTAATTTGCCCGTTAATATGTTCGTCAGTCGCTCTCACGGTGATTCGCTCCCATTCAGTCGGTCTAATCCCGACTAACGTCTCCGGGACCGACTGAAAGGGAACCTCTTCATTTAAAAGAATAATAACACCCGTGAGCAACAGTCCAGAACTATATATTGGTATATAAAGCATGTGAACACAGTGAGTTTCATTTTGCTCACAGAAACAAGTCTGTCATTTTGGATTTCATACAATATAAACCC
>SRMA01026529.1:0-33811 GCA_007224835.1 Danionella cerebrum | reverse complement strand
TGTTAAGAGCCCACTCCCTCAGTTATAGTGCACAAGCTGGCCACAGGTAATACAACATTTAACATTGATAGGGTACGTCTTGTTTTACCAATTTGATATATGTGACAAGTCTATCTGCCATAAATGTACCAGAAAATATTTAGACTCATTCGCACAGCTTGGTGGTCATGAAACTTTGAGATGTGGAGGTGCTCAAGTATTTTGAATGCTGCTTGCATCTTTAACTTAATTTTATTTTGTTCTACATTTGTTTTTATAATACAATGCATGTTAATATTATGATATGAAATAACTTTCCTGTGGCTCAGTTGGTAGAGCATTGCTCTAACAACACAAAGGTCTTGGGTTCAAATCACAGGGAAAGCAAGAACTGGCAAAAGATGTGTGTGTTCTTTCAAAACGTTGGTCGCTTTGGAAAACAGCATCTGCCAAATGCATGAATGTAAGGTCACACTTTTGACAATTAGAAAAGCAATTACCGGTAGGTGAAAAACTATTTGATGATGATGATCACATCACATACACATCACATGTTCTTCATGCAAATTTTGTGAAAACATCACCATTTCCCACAGCAAATGTCAAGGTCCCATATAGTTCAATTACTTTTTTAATCATTCAGTTAAAATTACACAAATAGCCCTAAATACATAGACATTTATATAAATATTAATACTTTATTGAAAACCTCTTCATTTAAAAGAATAATAACACCCGTGAGCAACAGTCCAGAACTATATATTGGTATATAAAGCATGTGAACACAGTGAGTTTCATTTTGCTCACAGAAACAAGTCTGTCATTTTGGATTTCATACAATATAAACCCATAATGCCATCATGTATATTGCATGTACTTTTCTCTCCTTGAATACAAGCAAGAGAAAAGGGCAATTAAAGTGACTCTGATGTATGATGTCAGTGGAGAATAATAACACCCGTGAGCAACAGTCCAGAACTATATATTGGTATATAAAGCATGTGAACACAGTGAGTTTCATTTTGCTCACAGAAACAAGTCTGTCATTTTGGATTTCATACAATATAAACCCATAATGCCATCATGTATATTGCATGTACTTTTCTCTCCTTGAATACAAGCAAGAGAAAAGGGCAATTAAAGTGACTCTGATGTATGATGTCAGTGGAGTCTAAAGCGGAGTGTGAAACTGTCAGTGTCCGTATCAAGAGTGTGTGTTAACAACAGTCGTCTTTTGCCCAGAGACTGTAGAGGCTGTGATAGCATATGACACGTGAGTAATTCCACAGCAGACAGGATTAAATTAGCATCGGCTTGGAAACAGGTGGGCCTTTATTGGCTAAATGTGATAATGTCAGTTTCAAAGTTACCATCACGATTGCAAACACTGAAAAGTGACATTCTGCGATTCACAGCGACAACAGTGGCTCGTCCTAAATGAGGACATTTGTGATGAACACAGCGCTTCCGCTCTTAGAGCTTCATCTGTTTTGTTCAACTTGAATTGTACTATGTCATAAATGGAAGATCAGTGTGCTTTTTAAGATCAGTGACGAGTCTTCTGTTAGTTTGCAATTAAAGCTAAATCTATTTTTGTATACCATCTACCCATTGACGCATATCTTTTTTAAAGATAATAACTTATTAAACTGAAATATTAGAATTTACTTGAATGTTAAGAATAAATGACAGAACTTGATGCATCTGGCAAATTTGAAGGTTAGGAATTAATAAGCGTCCATCTCTGATCTTAAAATATAAATTTAGCTGTACTTGATAGTTGAAACATCCAGCCAATCAGAGTTCTTGCCTTCTTTACAAGACCACCAGGAAAGATAGCTGGCATCATCCCGTTAGTGCCAAATGCTTTAATTATCCATGATTGATCACCAAACTGTCATTAGCTTTGCGGTGAATCCTCTTCCTGCCGTGTTTGAGATTGGCACATCAGCTTCAAAAGCTCATTTACATTAAAATGAGAATCAGTGCTAATTCCTGCTATACATTCTGCACTCAGCACGCGTCCCTGGCATAAAACGATTCCGTTATTATAATTCACTTTAATAGATGTTTGATCGTGGCAATATTTCCTATCAAGATTCTAGCAGGAAGTCTCTGCATGGGTGGAAGAAAATTATGCTCCTCTTGGAGATGTATATATGGATGCATCAGAGTGTGATGTGGAAACCTTTAACCTAAATATAAGATCAATACAAACTTTGATGCAAACTCAAAGGAGATTTTGAAGCAAAAGAGTTTATAGAAAAAGAAAAAAAGCAATAATAAGCTATAACCATGTCCCTCTGTTAAAGTTTGAAGAATACAGATACAGATACATAGAAATATGTGGCTCCATCAAGGAGGAAAACATTTTAAATATATATTTTAGATACAACGCTGTATTCCATTTTCCAACTGGAGAAAGTTCTTGAGTGCAAATGCCAATCTACAGTGTCTTTCCTTAAATAGATGGGAAGATGCAACGGCCCAATCCTATTGAAAGCCAAGTAAAGACTCTCTGTCAAGTTTCTGTACCGTCAACTCACTTCTGAAAGCAGATTCTAGAACAGAGCTAGGGATTTGCATGGACAGTGTGTTCTCTATAGAAACTCTATCGCTAGCTGTACCCTCGTTGGAAGAAAGGAAAGGGAACTGGCTCTTCTTTCAATGGAGTCTGTCAGTCCAGCTTAGTACACTCGTTCTCCTTCATTCATCCTCTCTCCTTGACTCAATTTTCAATCTCCTTGTTACTCTGGCTAAAAATACCACTTCTGTTTGCTGTAAATGCACAGGCGGCTCCAATGGTTGTCATACACTTTGCTCTATTGCTGCCCCTTTACAGGGATATGGTAATTCAATGAAAAAGATAATATACTTTCCATTTACTCTACTGTGAGTTCTTAGATTGTTTCATGAGTTGCTTGTCAATCATTAAATAAATTGATTTGATCAGAGTTAGAAACCAAATTGGCACTAAAACCGGATTAGTCCAAAAATACACGTGTTGGGTGACTTGTCAACATTTAGCTCATAGGAGGGAGCCTGTGATGCCATGAATTTTGTAATCTGTCCAGAGTGTCTTTATCAGTGTTTTGCAACCTATTTGGATCCGGAAATCTTCTTTAACCACGTATTGTGTAATACAGGGGTGCTCACACTTTTTCAGCTCGCGAGCTACTTTTAAAATGACCAAGTCAAAGTGATCTACCCGCTACATCATCCACACATCTCATTTATTCAAACAGTTTATTCTTCAAATGCATCTTCAACATCTTTTAACTTGTTTTGATTTGCATGCATCCTCTGTCTCTGTTGTTTGAAAAAAATTTGTTGATTTGTTCCTGATCCTATCTTGAGCAGCTTTGGAGAATGCAGAGGGTAGTTGCTGTATCTAAAAACTCTCCTGGTATTATGCTCACCCTGCCCCTCACAGCACAGGTAAATAACAGCAGCAAACCGTTGATAGAGGCCAAAGATTGAAAAGCATGCGACACATCTCCGAATCATTTATTCAAACAGCTTCAAATGCATCTTTTAACTCTTTTTTTTGCATGCCATCCTCTGTCTTTTGAGGAAAATTGATTTGTTGTTGATCCTAACTTGAGAGACCCATCTTTGCACTTTGGAGAATGAGAGCTAGGGTTGGCGGAGTTTAAAATTGCTTAAATATAGAATACAAACAAATAAAGCTGTCAAAAAGCAAAAACCTGTAATTGATAAATGTTTTATTGATTATTCTTTTAATATTTATTGTTTTTTTTCATTATGCGATTTCATTTAATTACATTTGAATTGCGAATAACGTTGTTTCAAAAAGCATCACTGGTTTGCTGATAACTGTGACATATACAAGGTAAATTAATTAAATTCAGTCTTCTTTACAGTTGTTTTGCTGTCCACAACTGAGTGTAACAAGATCAGGAAAAAAAAATCTATTTTAAGGGAGACCCCTTAATCTCTTACCAACACACTTGAGGAGAATCACAGATCTACCTATGAGCTAAGTGCCAGACTATTAGTATTAACTCACACCCTCGGCTTTTCCAGAACTCCAGCGTCTGGTCTACAATTCCCCTTGGGACCTACAGACCCATCTTAGTTTCTAAGAAGACTGAGATTGGAATACTTACCCCGAGTGATCCCGAATCCTTTATTCACATTCTGAAAACTACTTCCTTTTCCCGCCCCGTTGGCTAACACATCTGTCAATGATTATCATCTCCAGTGGTCTCCTGGATCTGCTGCAGCTGTTATGTTCCAGTGCTGTCTGGACGGGACACGAATGTTTATATGAGTTACTGTTCAAGAAACACTCGTCCTGCTTCATAGTGTAACAATGTGACAGCAATTATTTGGAAATGCTCCATCCCTCTCCCTGTCAGGAACAGCTTCTTGAAGGACCAATGAAACACCTTGAGGCCTTTGCTGGAAAAGTTTATGACTCCTGTCTCATCTATGAGCAATTACTATTTTTATGTGCTCCGCTGTACATGAAGCCAAGTCACTTTGAGTCAGGGTGAACAATTGATGCCATCAAATATTCATTAAGTGGTACGGGATGCAAGGGCATTATTCTTGAATATTAAGAGCTCACATTCACTCATGGACCTTCAAATGTAAGTGGAGAGACAAGAATAAGAGCCATAAAAGCAATGGGTAGGGTAGTACCGTGGCTCTGTATTTAACTTTTTTCGCTAAGCAAGATGATTTGAAACCATGATGATGGCTTCAAATCATGGTGAGGGTGGGCACATGTATCTCACAGGCAGCAGGATTGACCACTGTGTCAATTTTCAGGCCTTGGAGTAATCTCTACTAAGCAAATAGTTTTCCAGAATATCAGCGTTTTGCATATATATAGTTGAGTCTTATATGACTTTCATATCGAAAAGGTAATCGGTTTTTGTCAGGCACATGCTTATTGTTGACGTCACTCATGCACCATTTCGCAAGGATAACTTAGATGGTTTTTGTTGTTAGCATTACATTACATTGCTTTAAAGATTTAATTTTTTATTACTTTGATTGAAAATGAAGACAATTATGGGTTAAGTACCAATATTGACAAATTAGCAATCAAGATCCCAATGAGCACCCATCAAGAAAAGCTCAGATATTACACTCCTGCCTCCAAAAACATACCTTGACAAGGTGAACTATCTTGTTTTCGGGATAAGTGTATACACATTAGAAAATTTTAAATGTACAAATCGCTTAAAGCCCACAGATATTTCACCAACACATTTTTTCCTACTGTAAACAAAGTATTGAGTTACTACGTTACACTTGGTTTTAGCGTGTACTACCCGCTATAGGTTGAATTTGTTATAATTTATTCATGGAACGTTATTCGTGCATGTTTAATTAATTGGACAATATGAAAACAAAAAAACAGAACCGAAACACAACTTAAAATGATTTTGTTATACATTACTAATGGGCGCAGTACCCACAATGCACTCTAGTTTTCAGTCATGCAATGTCAATCGATTTCATGTCCCATGTCTATACATTGTGCAGATTAAAAATTAATTTGATTTTGATTTGAATGGTGTATCATTATTAGTCTAATAACAGAAACAAAATCAATTTTATTATGTTTATGTTTACATTTGTAAAAGGAGTGAAGCATTTTCAGCTCTTCCTCAGTTACAAGGTCTAAGGGGTAGATGTAGCGGAAGGGTTAAGAGGTAGAGACATGGGCGAGGAAGAGAAATGGAACTCAGTCTAACAGAAAGATATCTTTTTTATTACGCTGACTTGCTTGTTGTGGTATGCCACACATAATTTTTTTTAAACATTTTCTGAGCGCTTTCTTCCTCTCCACCCCTCCCTGTATTTATTTATGCTCGACTCACAGCCTCCAGTCAGTATCCATCCATTATATCCGACCCCTCTTTAATTCGCTTGGCAAATTTAATTTACAAATGAATACCTTGCCTTTCTAATGGCCCACCAGGAAAGATAAATACACTTTTGTATGGAGAGTGTTTGATCAGTTTTCTTCTTTGAAGTCAGTGCACAACGCGTTATTTAGTGCATAAATGACAGCAGGAAGAGAAAGTGCTCTTGAAATAAAACAACGTGTTCAGAATATTTTAATTTGCCATCTTGATTGAGCATTTTGCTAGACAAATATCTTCTGTAACGTTGCCAGATTTAATTAACTCTGCATTACTGCTGGAAATAAAACATGGAATACCTACAGTGGTGCATGCTGGTGGATGGTGGAAGTAAGGACAGGTTTTAGTCTTTGTTTTATTCTCTCTCCGCACAGGTAATCAAGTCTTGAAATATACAAATTTGTTAAACTCTAACATGCAAGGCCAGGGAGAATGATTGTGATGACAAACAAAAGAGCATAAGCTTTATTCATGGAGGATTATTTATTCATTCTCCAACCTGATTATTCCCTTTCGTGGTCATGGGGGTCTGCAGGTGCCTATCTCCAGCACACATTGGGCGAGAGGCAGGGGGAACATGCAAACTCCTTCCAGGAAGGTCACCGGCGAGCCTTGAACTGCTAACCAACTGGGCCACCGTGCTGCCCAGGATTTATTATATAAAGATTTATATTTTTGTATTTTTACACGTTAAATCAAACAAAGACTTTTAAATTTAAAGCTGGATTACATTAATCATTACAGTGCTAGGAATTATTAAAGCAAACTGTTAAAGTGCTTTAAAACTCTACAGCAAAAGGGGGAAAACATTTTCAATGTCTGCCATTTCATTTAATTGGTTTTGACATGGCGTGATGAGTAGGTGATTTGTTTTATTATTCACTACTTTCAGTGTTCACTACGATAACTGTTAGTGGCACTCTTCCATGGCTGACTATGGCAACACGGTTCAGTAAAACTACTCAAATATTCAGTATCTTACAGTTTAAATGACTATTTAGGAACATATTTGTTAAATATCACATAAAAATAATAAGTTTAAAGTATTGTTTTTCTTAGTTCAGTGCAGTTTGTTGAAGTGTATTAATGTGCTATGCGCAATTATTTTAATCACAGGTAATTAACTAAAAGATCTCTTTTTAAATGTGCATGAACAACTGAAATATTCTTATCACAACTGGCATTGTGCAAAAGGTCGACTGCTGACAAAAGAAGCCAAGGACACCGGCCTGAGAGAATCAGAGCGTTCTATCTAATCTGAGCATGCATCTTTCCATCAGAGCTGTGTCACTGATGGAGGCTCGATTCCATTAGAAAGCTCGCGAAATTTAATTTCCACCATGTGCTGAGGACACTGTTGATTTGGCCATTCTCTGACAATCTCCAACATCTTCCAGTGTTTTAAGAGGGAGACAAAACTTCCTGGATTTTAAAAAGCAAAATGGTGTTTAAGACCTACACACAATACATTCTTGTCCATTTGTCGCATTTGCAGTGATGACATACATTTGTCGCATGTTTGTAGCTTGCATGTGCAAATACAGAGCATGCGCTGTTCAGGGGATTTTCCTTCAAATACATGAGAACAAAGTTAGTTTAATCGATTCACAGTAGGGGGCGAAGACCGGGTCGCAGGTCAACGCAAACTATGATCATACACACGTCGTACAATCGCATTTCATATTTTACAGAAGGCATTAACTTTGAAATCGTGCGCATGCAGATAAGTAAGTGCTTGACATTGGCATATGCATGACATCTGCAGTCTGCAGCAAGGACGGTCTCGAAACTAGTCCTGTCCAAATAGGACTTTAATTGTGTTTGTTTTTAATCCCGTCCAAATCTGCGATGTCTTTTTTTTCTCATGACCAATTTCATCGCAAAAGACCTAATATTTTTAAGCACACTCGGCACTTGTCTGAGAAAACTAATCCCATCCGAACGCAGAGGTCCGAGATTGCAGAAAATGTAGTTTGTTGCATGTTTTAGACAATGGGCACAAGCCGTATGATTTCTGTTGCTCCAATTTAAATTTTTTGTTACTTGGAGACCTAGATCAATGGAAAAGGACGAAACCCTTTGATGATCTATAAAGGAAATAAAATCAACAAGAGCTAAATTGAAAAAAAAAACAGGCTAGCTACATCAATATGACATTCAGGTAAAATTCATTTCAGCAGTCAGTTTTTTAATATGAGATACGTTAAAATACAAGAAAATTAAATAAATGACTGAATGCAGTCGACCCAGTCTGATCACGTGATCTTGAACACCAATCAAGAGATTGCAAGCAGACACTTGTATCTCTGTAAAAATCACTTGTTAGTCCAGCACATGCCATGACAGATATCGTGTGAGCAGATTTCTAACTCAAACGTCTTTTGGAAAACTTGTCTAGTCCGAATTGGGCTCATGTAAGCCAATATAAGTGTAATATAAACTTATAAGTACACGTTTGTGTTTTTCATCGTTCGCCTCGGTGACTAGAGAAAACATTAATCATTCATTAATTCTCAAGAATGTCCAATAGCCTCATGTGATGAGACAGAGCCACAGTTTAAGTTGTGGACAGATGAATGCAACCTGTGAGGAAATCTGTCATCACCAGCCAATCAGCTGGTGTCTCCTCCTCATGATTGTTCTATCTGCTACTGCGTTTCAACCACATATGTACAAAAACATATTTTAGCATCAAGGATTAATGCTATACTGCACTCTACATGCTCACTCAAGCATGGGTGCACCATTACTCACGGGATGGAGTTTTCAGCATCTGTTTTCATTTGGCTTTACTTCAGTTAATACGATAGAGAATTAGACTGTAGATTTGATATGAAGGTAATGACAGACGGTTCAGAGGCTGATATCAGTCGATTTGACCCTGATTTCCAATGTACTTACATTCACATCATTAGCTTTCACTTAAAATGGTCACCCATGGCAACAGATAAATGTATATTTTTACAGGTCATACATATGATGGACTCAGTTAAAATGTATTTAGAGAGTTGTTGATCGTTTAGATTCATTTCAGTCACAAAGAGGTTTGCGTGTGTGTGTGTGCGTGTGTGTGTGTGTGTGTGTGTGTGTTATTCAGAAAGCTCTCATTTCAAAAAGGTATTCAAATAAATAAAAAAAAATGTACCATTTTACACATACATAAGTCCCGTGTATGAAACTGTCTGTGCTCCTATTAGTCAATGTCACAAATGTGACAGAACATCTGAATGTTTTGTAGGACCCCCCTCCTATGACATATCACGTGTCATCATATGAAGCATCCCTGACGTGCCATTTTCCTCGTTGACACAACTTACAAAATAAAAATGATTGATTGTTCCTTCCTGATGCCCTAGAAAGTCTATTATAAAATGAACATCAGCCTCCAAACATCTCTTTTACTTGTTAGAAATCTGTAACTATTGTGACGAACCAAACTGACCTTTATTAAGAAATCAGACTTATTTGTCAGACAAATCAGCGTTTGATACTGGAATCAAACAAAACTACATGATTTCTTTTTCTAATGTTGCCATAGACTGTCAGAATCTCTTACATTTTACCACAATTAAGACCTGTTTTACAGGGGTATGGGAATTTGGGAGACTTTCCTGAACAATATTGAAAAATCTTTTTGCAATTAGTCAATGCCACACATACACAAAAGTAAAAGATACACAAATCTTTCTGTCAGCTCGTTGTGTAGCATCGCATGACATTTTTAACTCATGAAGTGCTGTTGTGAATATAGTCTTCTTCAGGGTGGTGATTTGCAGAGAATAATTGATCAAATGTTAATTTTCGCGCAATCAGATTAAATAGGTAGACGTACTGTTATTGCTATTAAATCAATTACATGTTAATCAAAAGGCTGTAAAAAATTGTGATACAATTCAAACTTTTTTTTCTGACTTTGTAAGTCTTTTTTAATGGTCGTAAACATCTCTTCATGGATAATTGTACTTTTTACATCTGCACATTCAAGTGCTCTAAAATCTTTTAAAAGTACCAATCTTTTATAGAGCATGCCCTGTCCAAGGGAATTTCCTTCAAATACACGAGAACAAAGTTAGTTTGATCGATGCACAGTAGGGGGCGAAGACCGGATAGCAGGTCAACGCAAACTATGATCATACACACGTCATACAATCGCAAATCATATTTTACAGAAGGCATTAACTTTGAAAAAGTACCAATCTTTGCCATTTTTTTTACTTTTTGCAATAAAAATTCTAAGGAAACTATCAACTCATTCAAACAACTGGAAAATGCAATTTTTATTACTTATTTAAATAATTAAGAAGGTACCATTTAGAAGGTAAAACAGCTTGGCTTTTGTTAAATAACCAAAATGTTACACCTCATGATAACTAATCTATCAGAGAGCTGAGAATCTCCTTTCAACCCTTCCGCAGCAGTTTTCGAGATGGCATCACAATGGCATTTCCCATTGGATGAAACAAAGGGTTGGCGTTCAAGGGCTAACAACCATTAGTAAAATTTATGATGCACTTGTGAATCATTAAGAGAGCTTCAGTTTTACGGTGAGATGGATGTTTTCCAGCCCTCTCCAGGAATGGCACACCAATGCAATCAATGTGCAACCAAAATACCCTTGACTGGACCAAACCAACCTGCTGTTCTAGTTTCTTTTTACCCAGGCCAACATGATTCAAGTTTTAAGAAGAAACTAATTAAAACGGTGGCAGCTGAAAACTTATTATGCTTGGGTGAAAGAGGAGCTGTTCATACATCGAGTCGGGTATCGCTCTCCACTCAGATTGTCTTTAATCCCCATAACATTAAAGGCTGGCAATTCATCACGTCACAGGCTTGTGTCATAAGCCTTTCTCTGAACATAATTGAATTTTTTTTAACAAAAACAAACCTGAAAGCAAAACTTGAGTCTGCTTTTTAAAATATTATTACCCCATCTGTTTTTTTTTTATTACTTTTAAGCCAGTTTCTAAAATAGTCAGAATTTTCAGTTATATAAGAGCACAGCTACGTCAGTATGTTACATTATATGTAGCAATATAATGTCTAAAAACAAAACATTTACAGGAAAAATATTAGTTTAATATTCCAATTTTTTCCTTTCTTGAGAAATTGGGTATAACTACACGTATAAACTTATCTTTGCAAGCTGCTTGGCCAAGATCTTTAAGTAGGACATGAAGTAACATTAAAGTGTATTTAACTCTTTCTTTATTCTTAAGGATAAAAATGACCACATTATACATGAACCTTGCGAATTACACTAATAAAATGTCTTCACTGCAATTGCATTATATTTTAACTAAAATATCAAACGGAATGAAATTTGTCAATTGGTGAAATGAATGTCACGTGGCTAACATGCAAACCGTGCGGTCATGAACGCATTTAGCGATCTATTAAACGTAACATATTACAAAAATAATGAAACTAAACATTCTTACCATGTTCTGAACAAGACAATCACAACAAAGGCTTCAGATTCTGATTTAGATACCTAAACAAATAACTATCTAATTCCCACTTTGCATGACAATTTCTTTGCAGTTGCTGAATTTTACTTTTAAGGAATATAAAATGCTTTATTAATTAAAAGCCGAACCCTGTATTTATGATATGTGTGAAAATGTATAAAATCTGCTTTTAAACTGCCTCCAAAGTTCATTTCAGTCAAAAAGCTGCAGTAAAAAAAAATTACGGTCAATTTCGTCCTTTCCCTCAGTGAATCTAGTCTGAAAATAATACTTTATAGTTAATGTTATTCCTCTCCTTATCATCTCTGTCTCTTTTTCTCAAGGTTTAGAGGGCTAGACTCTTCCCATCAAAGCTGACTGGGGTTCAGGGCACTATTCAACTGCAATAGTCATAAACTACAGCTATGATGGTTATTGCAGTGATAAAAAGTGATACATAAAACACAACACAGAAAGAGCTGTAGCTATTTATAGATAAGGTTTTCTGGGCTTCAATTGAAACACCAAGCAAGCGGGCTTGGAATACAGGGCATGATATCTTTCTGCAGTTACCATGCCCCTGTGTACTTCTCTTTTTAATAGGTTACTAAAATGAATACTGAAATTATGAAAAAAAAATGTTTACACACTATTATGGATACTTAAAGTGTGTGATCCCAGGGTTGTTACATTGGTTCTCAATTATAGATGGATTGCATTGCACTTGATGATGGATGGCTTAGATGCAGTTGCTAAGAACCCTTTTCCATGAAGATCTCTGCTCACTGCCTTTGCATGCACAACCGCATGCAGTGACACCACTCTAAATTTTAGATGGCCTCCAGAATTCTTAATTGCTTCCAACATAACTGAAAGTCTTTAGTAGCAAGGGCATATCAAACTGTCTTGATGTACAGGGTACATCCCATCAATGTACCCTTCTAAAAAGCACTGAGCTCCTGAGAGCTCCTTTTACAAATATGGTCTGCTTCCCTAGATGCTTGATATTAAAACATTTAATGATCAGAGCATTTTAATTGAATTATTGGTGTGGTTGTATTCTTTATAGTGCAAAATATATCACCTTTTGTTGCTGTGTTTTATTGAAAGAGGCTTTTAATCTGTAAACATTGCACAAGAAATGTTGCTGGAGATGCATAAACTGAGTATTTAGTATAAGACAGTATAGAGTATGACTATTAGTAGCACAAATGCTGTTAAACCTACAGCTCTGCTCCCTACCAAAGATCACAATCACCAGAACTCACTTACCTCATCACCCAATCACGTCTTCAAACTCCTCAATAAAAACTCCAACTCCCAGAAACTTGGAGTCTTTCGTCAATTTTGTTCCCCTGCGGTAATCTCCTGCACGCCCTCGCTGTCTTGCTTCTCCTTCAACTACATGAGTTGTTCACCTCGATCTACTTACCTTTGTTGTGCTTTCTCTCCAGACTGAAGAGGCTACATCTTAAGTGTTGCTGTTGGTGCGCGACCTCCACCGTCTACTTGACTCACGAGTGTAGCTGACTGGTTGGCACCCTACCATTCACTTTTTCCCTCTCACTCACGGCTGGTGCTACATGCTCACCTTGCCATACTCACCTCAATATCTTGCTTATGTCTGGAACCAACACTAATTCCCCAGAGAGACGCTGATATCCATTGGATTTAATCTGAGAAACCAGCACTACAGGATTGTTTGACAAAAGCCACTCATACCACTGCTGTGTGTACATACGGTGTCATTAAACATCTCAATACTCCGTCTGACTCCTGTCCACTGTGTACAGTCACCCACAATCGGAAAGATTAGGAGATGCAGACAGGAACAGTTTATTTCGAATGAGCTGATGAATAAAAAAACTAGAATCCACACAAGGGGACTGAGTGTCCGAAACATTGCCGGTGATATATGTCAGTGGTGCTATCAGGTTGTCAGTTTGGTGTAGTGTGTATTTGTAAATATTGGCTCCCAGAAACCCTTGCCTTTAAGGGAAGGGAAAGGATTTTTTAAATACGTGACCCCCACCCCCACAGACCTATAATTTAACTGTCAATATTCTTTAACCGTTTTTTACTCTTCAGCCCCTCTCTCTCACTGGCTCTCTCAGTCTCTGCCTCTGGGGCTTGAACTAATTAGAATCTAATGGACCAAAAGTGACTTGTATGCTTGAGGAAAATATGGAAAATGAAGATGACATTCATAGTAGCCAAAACACGCTAGTTTTCAATGAAATAATACTCAGGCACATCTCACTGGTGACATAAACTGGGCTCTTTAAAAACTAAAAGCCAGCCGAGGCTAAAAAGCATATTTAAATGCATGAGTTTTCCTTTTACAACTCTTATTAAGCAGCTGAGGCATAATCTTGAGCAATTGAACGTCCTAAGATAAATGTATCTGTAATTTGTCTAGGAATGTATTGTACTACACACCTTTAGGATGCTCACTTAAGTTTTGAGTGTTTTAGTTGCATTTGCAGCCGGTGTGCATGTGCGTATACAAGCAATCATCATTATCAAATGATAAGAAACATGCCCGGGCAATTCAGCTAGAAATTCACCATGTCATGATACAACAGCCTCCATCGCAACTTACAGTTCTGTTTCCTTTCCCTCTACTCCCTTTTGGTTAGTTGAGCTAAATAACTGATGGGCATAATTTAGGCCCTCTAAAAGGCTCATTTCATAGAGGGAAGTCATTTCTCGATGTAAAATTCACGCTGCTTTGCTCCAATTTTCCTATTCTTGGGACGCACTGATAGAAAGAAATGTGGTGATCATTTAAATGTACATTCGCAATGGCTCAATTCTCATGTTCCCATAAAACTGATCATCATATTACAGTGGAATTTCAGAAAAATTATCACTAGCCGTATCAATGGGATAAGGTCTACATTAAAGGTAGACGTACAGTTTTTTAGTGTTGGTAAACCTGTGTGGAATGTATAACTAAACTAAACTCGGTTTAAGGGTTTGGGTGAAAGTTATTAATGTGTTTGACCATCTGAAGCGTATCTGGGTTACATGCTATGAGTGTTACATATATGAGGCGGAGTCACATATGGAGTCTCCTTCTATGGAATTATTTGCGCATACTAGTGGCACAGCAGTGTAGTTCTACAATGAATAACTAAAGTACATTTTGACTTAGGCAATTGTTGACCCACACTAATACCATAGAACAGTTGTTACCAATCCATTTTGTCTTGTGGACCACCCTACACATTTACAATACGCATCTTAAGAGTGTAAGTATATTTACTTTTATATATCACTATATGTACTATTTACCGTAGTTAATAAATTTCAAAGTCATTTCTAACATCGATACACATTGACTGTTATGGATACTTGGATGGATTGAGTGTCTGACATTGATTTGAGAACTTTTGACGGGCATTTGTCAACCTATTTACATGCACATATGATAAAACTATAGAAAACCATTTAAAACCAAAACATACAAAAACCACTACCAGCTCCAATCTTTTTCTAAACAAATTTTTAAACCATTTTTGTCAGTGAACTGATAACAGAAACCAATTTCCATGTTCACATGACAGGACAGAAATCTTACTGAGCGTTATCTTATTAATTTTGTACTGTAATAGTTTCTGCAGGTGCCACAGCCCATCACAACTTAGAGAATATTCCCCAAAACTTCTCCAAAAAACAGTAAATATGCATTGCAATGGACAAACCACCCAATTGCAGTCACCTGTCTTTTGAGAAATGTTGAGAAAGACTGACAGTCAGTTAAACCCATCATCATTAATACGCTCAGCATCTGTCTCCTGTCTGTTAGAGCCTAGAAAAGCTCAAAATCCCTAAATGTGTAATACTTTTAGCTTTTGTCCAATGATCATCTTGTTTCACCTGTGGAAATGAATATATATTCATTCATTTTCTTACATGTTTATTCCCGTTTGGGGTCTCCAGCGTACATTGGGTGAGAGCCAGGGGTACACTCAAATTTATTTTATTTTTTTTTTGTTACACACCCACTTCCTGTTTCAGTAATACAATCACTTTCATTGGCATCTCTGGTTAATAAACCATTCCTGGATTAAAATTATTTATTTAGAAGTTAATATAATAATTAAACTATTAATGAAATCTCTGAAATTCATAGTTTGTGGTTGGAACAAGGCAAATTACATAGTGAAAAGAATGAGTGAACAGACGAAACAAAAAGTAAAAAGACTGCTAGGGGACTTGAGGTGGGAGTTTTAGGAAATTGAGATAAAACAGAGGAAGAGAGAGAAAAAAATTAAAAGGATAGAGAGAAGGGGAAAAGTTCTAAAAATAAATGTCCTCGGAGGTTTGCTTGACAGTTAGGGTTAAGCAATCAAGAGGCTTCTGGCAATCACTAGCTCTGCTTTAGAGCCATCAGAGCCCTTCACTGCTTGGGGGAAAAAGGATTTTGAGTTTCTATGAAGACTCTTATCAACTTATGTTATATAGCAAAAGGTAATGAGATCATGGTAAAGAATATCTGGCAATGTGGTAAATTTTCACCTTGAATAGCACTAGGGCTGTCTAATTCATTCGATGTCATTATTCGATTGAATTCTTTTTCAATGGTTCATATTCAATTGCATATCAATTACCCATTTCCTAAATTATTTGCTCCTATTCGTTGCAAAATTGTAAATATGCAGTCCTGAAAATTTTGTTAAAAACAATATGACAGTATTCAACAGTTTGATATAAGTAAAAAATATTAATAAGAGTAATAAGTAGCCCAGCTCATTATTATTCAAAATATGACCAGAAAGTTTCATGTACTGTCTCCTTCATGAGCGTGTCTCTGGATTTGGCTCTTGATCACCAGACCCTCCACAGGACAACATTGACTTTGGGTTTTATTGAAACGTTTCAATGGGAGACTATTGTCTTTCGGCCTGGGACCTGAATAAGGAAGTGCCACTGAATGGAAACTTGTTAGCCAATCAATAGTGCATACATCTTGAAAGCTTGTCCTTGAAATGCCTCTCCCTTTTTTGTTTTCCTGTGAGGTTGAAGAAATGTAGAAGATATGAGAGAAACTTATCTATTGCATATTTGTTCTCCAAAATATTTTTGAAGTACTTTGTTTTACTGTTTATTGACTAAAAACATGGATGTCGTATGTTGGGAGGGTAATCTATTTAAAAGAAATGAAGCTGTGCTGAGGCCTACAGGTCCCTAGTCAGAACACCACCACCAACACTGCCTTATTGTGAACAGAACATGAGCTTTTACTGAATGTCTAAGAACATTTATTGTCATTTGCATGAACAAATATGTCATAGATGGAAATGTAAAAGTTCCTCTCATATGTCCTACATTTTATAACTAAACAGGTGTACCAGGTTATCATCCAAGACATTTAAAACAGTTTTGAGTTCCTCTGTTTAACTCATGTTTCTGTAGTAAATTAAACATAATCAAGAAGGCATTCTACACATTTGAATTTTGCTGAAAAAAAACACAGTATGTGGTGTATTTCAATTTTCAACAGATACAAAATAATGAACAATACGTTTATTTACAGGGGTCCCAGGAAAAAATTGTCTGGTGACATGTATTATTTATTATTCAGGACTTAAAGATAAAAATCTGAAAATGTACATGAAATGAAAAATGTATCTTGAATCAAATACAAGAATATGAACAAGCCATCGAACAGTTTTCATGTCCGTGAATAAACATTGCTCCTAAAATGGACTGCATCTGAATCTTTCATAAAAAACAAACAAACAAACAAAAAAACATACATTGACTGTATTTACTGCAAAAGTGTTTCGGTTTAATTGTCCAAAAACTCATTAAAAGCATTTCCTGTAACTGGAAAGTAACAGGAGCAAAAATCCCTCCATAAGTACAATTACTGTTTGACTTAATCTATCATTTAAGATGTTCTTATTGCTGTCAGATAAATGATGCGTTGATAATTTTTCTATAATTACTGCATCTACTGAGGTTTTGATAAGCACACTATGTTTCAGAAGAGTATGACACTTAGCTGTAATTGCCGACATGGGATTGTATATTTTTAGACATTCTACCCCCAGAAAGACTTGGTTTAATCATTAACATTATGACACAGAAAAGCAGGCAGGGTGGAGATAATTGTGACAGAAAACAGTGAAGCAGAGATTGTGTGAGATGATGGCTGGGGAAGGCAGATGATAAGAGGATGTAAGGCCACATAATCTCCACCCTGATAGCCCTGACGTGCCTTCAAAATCAATCTCCTGCAAAAACGTCCACAAACAATCGGGTTGAGCTTCAGACAGCCTTTATAATGGAGTGTCTGTCAGGTATCCATTGTTAAACATGACAAGATATTGATTTGCAAATATATTGCCTTGAAAAGATATTATTCAAATCATACTGATAATACTTATTCAATGCATTTGAGGAGACCTGGGGATAATAATTCTGGGCAAATGTTGTACATAACAATGGTCTGGATTGTGAGTATTAAAACAGCATGCATGTGTTCGTAAAAATATGACAATTGATTGGATTGAACAATAAACATGGCTCTTCAGGGAATGGCAGTTTTTTTTTTTTGTTAGACTGAATGAATAATGTGGGTCAGGTTGAACCGTTGCCTTCCTGACTGATCTTACATATCTTAAAGCAAAAGCAATCATCTTCTAGGGACAACATTAAATTACTCTGGCAAAGTGTGTCATAATGATGGAGAAAACTGCCATCAAAACACAGAGGTTAAATTTTAGCACATGGTATTATTCTGATTTTTGATTAATCGGTTCTCAAGTGAAAGTGGTACCATGAAATTGCAGTGACCACTCACTGGGTCTAAATACAGACAGCTCCTCAATTGAACAGCCCCTTGCATTAAAAAAAATGGAGCAGCCTTGTAAATATGCTAAACAGATTTCGTATGACAATATTATAAACTTTAGCAACAATCTAAAGAATACTATATAAATGCACTCAATTAATCACAATGTCATCACAATGTGCTTCATAGAGCAGATAGAGCGCAAGCAAGAAAGCAAGAAATGCAGTGAATACTAGCTTTATTTAACATGTATCATCTATACTAGCTCATATTTTAGCATGAGATAAATTACACAATAATTGACAAAGGACCACAAGGAGACTGTGAGTTTAAATACACAAGGGAATCAGACTGATGGTGTTTTCACACAATGAAAAAAATTCCATTGATTTTAATGGGAATTGCAAAAGTGGAAGTTCCCGCCTACGCAGAGCGATTCTGGATTCTGATTGCATGGAAAGTTCAGCTATGAGAACTTTGCAAAGCGGTTGCAAATGTGCGTTTTTAGGATATCAGTATTGCTTTAAAGTAGATTAGAGAGCACCATGTTATAATTTAGAAGCGTTACACAGTGAACGGTTTACTCACAACACAGGATTTGGGAACAGGACGCATCATTCCAATGTAGAGAACGCAGCTGAACAGAGAATAAAAAAAGCTTTTTGTGAACTCTACTAAAAAATCCAGCAGATGGTAATATTGGTATGTTTTCAAGTGTTTCTATTGGAAAAGGCTGGTCAAAGCTAGTAGATGTTCAGCTGCTCTTTAACTTGTAATTGTCAAGTCGTGAAGGATGGAGAGACAGGAATTAGAGTTGAAACATTACTGTTCTTTAACTAAATTTATGTTTCCTGGTCAATCCAGGCAAAATGCAACTTGGACTGTGGCTGGAGGAATCTCGGACCAAAACATTGAACCAGCTTTTGGGTGGACTCCAGGAGTAGACACGACACTCCAGTGGATCCCCTCAGAGATGGAGGAACCTGGTGAACCACTGTGACCTCAAGGTCAAAACAAAACCAGGGGTAAGCCACGGGTGGCTCAACCACAAAGGCATTGACAAACCAAAGAGTGTCTGCGAGGCTGGCACAAACAAGGTCTACGGCGATGATGAAGCAAGGAGGAACTCTGCCAAGCCACGTGACAGTCCTGGATGGCAAAAAAAAGGGGGATCCAGTGTGAGCCCAGTGGCCTCCTGAGGAGTGGCAGATGGTTTGAGAGAGAGATGCGTAGCCCACTGAGGTGGGAGGCTTCGGAGAGGCTGCAAGGATGGCTTGGGGTGCCCGCAAAATCGTCAGGCAGAGAATGAGCAGGAAACCTGATGGCAGAAGGTGTGACCACCTCAACCTATAACTGACCTGGACCCCGGTGAATCTCAATGAGACAACCAGGACAGCTGTAGGAGCAAAAGAAACAGGCACTTCAGCAAATGCAGCGACATGGCCTTTGAAGCAATAGGAACAGACACTCTTTACAAACTGCTTAGCCACAGCGACAAGCTCCACTGGAGGTATTGCAGGCATCTGCATGACATACAGAGTGAAAATGGGTAAAATGGAGAGCATTCAGCATTGCTCAGTGTTGTTTGCGGTCTGTTGGAGTGAAGTGACATCCACAAATAAAAATGGTATTTAATTGCTTTTCATGGTTGGAATAACAAAATCCAACCCTTTCTGCCTAACAATCTGTTTTCTTCCCTTCCGGGTCTGTGTGTTTGCTCTGCATGAAAATGATCAGAAAGAAGTGCTTAACCTGATTGGTTACTGAGCTCTCAGAACATATATCTGGTTAAAAGTTCAACACATAAAATACTAAAAGTTTGATGCTAAATCTGTGACAAAACAATAAACATACAGGTTTGAAATCATTCATAAAGTGTGAGATTTTGAGGTTCAAGGCAGTCTATTTGTCGAAACTAGTGAGAAAAGTTTGTCATTACTCTTTTGTGAGCTTCAACCTTGACACAGAGGGGGGTTTCCACTAGTGCAGATGGGCCTTTTATTTTGCTGTTGATATTGTTATTGTGCCTGTCTTCTTGTCTCAGCTGAGGCCAGTTAAATTAGCAGAAGAATAAATTACATCAATTGTGTGCCGAGCAGAAACAGCTGGGGCAGGAGAACAATGAAACCTGGACAGACACACAAACAAGGGGTCCATAAAAACTCCCCAGGATTTTTGTTTCATTAAGCAAAGCAAAAGGTGTCCTCAATCATAATCCTTCCTGCATCATTCCACTGTAGAGAACGCAGCTGAACAGAGAATAAAAAAAGCTTTTTGTGAACTCTACTGAAAAATCCAGCAGATGGTATTATTGGTATGTTTTCAAGTGTTTCTGTTGGAAAAGGCTGGTCAAAGCTAATTCAACAAGTAGATGTTTATCTGCTCTTTAGCTTGTAATTGTCAAGTCGCAAAGAATTTAGAGATGAAACAATAATGTTCTTTAACTAAATTCTTGTTTCTCTCGTTTCCTGTTCCACCCAAGCAACACTGGAACTTGGACTATGGCTCGAGAATCTCGGACCAAAACATCAAACCAGGATGACCGATTAACAGGTGAGAGTTTTTGTAAGTAATTTTTGTAAGTAATATAAGTGTTTGTTGATGAAGCTGCAGTAGTGAGTAATGGGGAGCAGGAAATAGATTGCGGGTTAGATCTTCCACAAGGTGAAGGATGATGAAGTATACTGGTGGTAAGTACTATGTAATCCAATCTTCTTTCCATGAGATCCGTGGAGGGGTCTGGAAGTGAGTCATAGACCATACAGTGCCTGAATGGGAGAGGTGAGTATATAGGGTGTGTAGGGTGCAATGCTCAGGGGATTGGGTTGCGGTGGCTTCAGATGATAAGTGAAGGCCTCTACACACAGATCCGAATTGAGATTCCCACAAATCTTTAGGTGGCTTCACAGCAGGGTGCTCTTCCTCTGGATGCTTCCCTACGTGAAGATGGACTTCACTGTGGAAACTTTACGCTGGACCTCAGGAAGGTGAATTCTTGGCATTTCCTCTCAGACTTGGATTCCAAAGGAAATGCAAAAGTAACTTTCATCAGAGAACATAACTCTGGACAGCAATCCATTCCTTTTTGTCTTCAAGAGGCCGGCACAAGTAATGCACAAGCTTATGTCTGTGTGTGATGGTTCTTCAAGGACTGACCCTAGCTCCAGTTCACTGTGAGAATCTTCCTTACATTTTCAATGGGTTTTATTTCACAATACTCTCCAGGGGCTGGTTATCTATATTTGTTTTTCTACCACACCGTTTCCTTCCCATTACCTCTCTAATAATGAGTTTGCACATGGAGCCCTGTGAACCTCTTTTTCATGAACTTTAATGTCTTGCCCTCCTTGTGCAAGGTTTCAAAGCTGTTTTTTGGGCAACTGTTAAGTCAGCAGTCTCCCCTAGGGTCGCGTAGCCTACAGAACTTGACTGAGAGACCAGTTAAAGTCCTTTGCAGGTATTTGCAGTTAAATGTGGCAGCAAGTGGAACCTGCTCACAATATCAATGATTTTCTTAGATTTAGGGATTTTGCTTAGTTGTCATTTATAATAATCATATAAATAAACGTTTAAAATATACGATTTTTTGTGTAATCAATGTGTACTAAAATGTATAAAAAAATTCATAGAATTACTGAAATAAACTTTTTAGTTATATAATAGTTTTATGACCTGTATGTGTATATTTTTTGTTTATGGTACATGTTTTATGAGCAGGTATCTTTTCTCCTTATCACAAGTGAAGAGGAGTAATTCAATCCACAACAGTTTTTTTTTTTTAACAAAGAGTATTGGTTCTAGAGATTTACTGAACGGATGTCTAACAATGCATTTGATTTGCAGGGAACAGAACATCCTGGGAAAACAAGTTCTCCTCAATCACTAGAGACTTGCATCATTAGTGCAAGTCTGAATATAATAATAGCCTTCATAAGTGTGCACCTGTGCTCCATTCTCCTCACCCAAATCAAACACCTCAAGTCAGCCTCAAAACCCAAATGAGTGTGTGAAGAGACAAAGAACAAACAAAACTATTCCTACCAAACAAAAACATGTCACAAAATTCTCATCACATTGGATATATTTATGTAAGCATTGCATTCTCAAATACAAACAAAATCGGAAAAAAACATCCGAAGAATCACATCTGCTTCTATGCAAAAATTGGATGGTTTTAGTCTTAGTCTTTCTGTTAAGACACCTCTTTGAGTGTTGAGTTTTAATTTGTAAACTAAGGTGTATTCCCATAGTCCCTTGCCATTAAAACATTATGCTCTGAAATGGGAAGCAGATGACTTCATCTTGATTGAATTAATAATTGTGTGCAGAAGACAAAAAATGTCTCAAATGTAACAAATAGTTATGTCTTCTGTGTTATTTTAAACACAAGAAGATCCATAAACTTTAAAAGTTACCTGCTAATCTCAATCATTATCAGTATTATTATTTGCATACTTTTATACAAAAGCTAACCAACATTCACTGAGTAAGTTCTAGTTGTTTTTACAGACCCCAAATTTGTGCCATCTAGTAGTATAAAGAAGGTATAACACTTGGAAGTACGATACCTGTGATATGGCCTGCGTTTTTCAAAGGTCTGGCACTAAAGAGCACAATGGAACAAAACGTGCTTGAAACAGTGTATAAGGTGTAGGATAGATTGGCCAATTTTCACATTGTTTTGACCTTGTATTTGATTTGTGTGAGGGTTAATTTTTATTTTGTCTTAACACTTTTGATTGTTTATATAAAATATAAAACTTCTTTTGAAATTTTTGCTTTACAAAATGACAAAATGTAATACTCTGAATTGTACTTTTTGCACAGGTTTGTTGTGGAATAATGTTCAATGTAATAAAAAACACATTTGTAAAAAAAATTAAATTACAACAAAAAAATTGCCACACAAAACTATTTTATAGATTCTTTATTATAGAAAATTGTAAAATAGTAAAAAACATTCAAAAAGGCAGCAGACTTTGCATTGCTAGAAGTCTAGTGTGCCTTCCCAAAGCTTTCTTTACCATGCATTTTTTTTCTGGATGGCATCGTTGAGGAAAGTCTAGTAAGTCTCTGGAATTGCACAGGTTTAAAAAAGGTTTTAAAGCAGCCCAAATCATGAATGATAAATCTATAACCTGATAAAAACCAAATGTTCTTTCGTATAGTTGTACAGGGGTGTACTGGGAGCGATGTGAAGGGTACTGTCTCAGTGGTATAAAAAGCATAATGTTTGTGTTTTTGCTTACGTGTTTTGAACTTTGCATTTCAGTTGAGTGAGTTTAGTGGCTGAATGTGTTGGAGTGTCACATATATCATCTGACATCAGAGGTACAGTCACAGTTATCATTGTATCTTTTGGGAATATGAAATTTTGTGAGTGTGAGGAAGGGACATCCTGCTGTTCTCTCTACCCCTCCCTGCCTCTCTTTGTAACGCACACACCGGAAGCTGGCTAGGGAGTCTCCTGCTGCCGTGTGCTGATGAAAAAGTAATGTAGTGTGTCTGAAAGTTCCTCGTCTGCTTTTAGCCAGCATCCCCTTCTCCCTCAGGAAATAGATCTCAAAAGAAACCAAGAGGATTTCTTCTGCTAGAACAAACTTTTTTTTTTATTCATTTACAAGTATGCTTTAAAAAAAAAAGGAATTTAATAAAGATTTTTTTCATTTTTACTTCATAGATTATTTCATGTGGTACCTAAACTATTTACCACAATCTTTTTGGAAAATTGAACTGTAAAGTTTAACGAACTGCTTGAACTATTTGTTTTTTTGTTAATACCATATTTTTAAGTTGGGCTCATGTGATATATTTTCACATTTTATTATTATTTTTTACATTTACTTTTTATTATTATTTACGATATGTTGTTCTATAGATGCAAACAGCAATGGTTCACATTTTGGCTTGGAGCAAGTTATGAATGTACAAAAAATGTACAAACTTGTAAAAAACTGTATTATTTTTTTGAATGAGTCATTTAGCCACAAATAAAAAAAAATACCAAATTAAAAACATAATATTGAACAAAATATTTTGACAACCAGTTCATGTAAATTCAGTACTGCCGCTTCCTATATGCGTGTTGGGCACCAACTGACAAAGAAGGGCACCGTAATCCCCTTTGCCCTCTAGACAAAATGTAAATATTAAATAAATGTTAAATGTTATTTATTAATAATATATAATATTAACTTGTATATATGATGAATACTTTAATATTGTTATATATATGTCTGAGCGTATATATATAAACTATTTTTATAGAGGTATATAAATATGAGGCACGCAAAAAAATATCAAGGAAAACTTAATAACTATCTTAAAAAAACTTACAGACTAAATACATTTTGAATTTATGTAATAAATTAGTTTGGTGAGAATTTCTTTAACTTTTCCCGAATCACAAAAATAAATATCCAAAGCACTCATTTCCAGCAATTCATTTCTGTACCAGGAGCATCTCCCCATGAAATGGACTGGCTTGATGCGATGGACTTAAAAAAAACAAGAGCTCATTGGGGTTCAGCTGAACAGCCTGAAAGCAGTCAGAACTCTTGTGCAATATTCATGATGATGGGTGAAATTGGCAAAAAAATTCAAAGTAATGTCACACATTTGTGTGCCTTTAAACTGCAACTTACCGAGTTTCAGCCACATTTAGCAGAAATGTTTTTTTTTCTCTGGTGTTATTCTGCTCAAATTTTTTTTTGCTGCTTACATTTTTGTACTCAATGTAAATAAAAATGACAACAGGGATTGCCCTAAGATTTTCTGCTGACACAGGAATCCTCTGGGAAATCTAATTCTGCTGTTAGGAATGAGAGTGATTGCTTGATTTCTTCTTCATGGCCCTTGATTTATTTTGCCCTTTAAAAGGCAAAGCCTAAAACTGAAAAGCTAGAGTTGTTCTGCTGTCTGGCATGCACTTTTAATTAGTTTATATTACAGTTGAAAAATATTGGGTTGAAGCACACAGTTAACTATTTTGTAAAAGCAATCAGGAATAAAAGAATAATTATCAGGACTGTTTAATAAAAATCTAAATTGGAGCAAGCATGAGGCTTGGTAGTGCAAAAACATTTAATAGAAAAATAGTTTGAAACCTATTGTTCTGAGACAGAAGTTACATCACAAGATCACACTCCCCCTTGGTCTTCCTTCTTTGTTCTCAATGCAGCATGGTTTGTTAGCTGTTTAGCATTATAAGTGTTTAAAGCTAATGTGTTTTTTTCCTGAACATGAACTAAAACTCAAATAACAAGTAAAAGTGATTTGCGCATCAACTACATCAGATTATATAACCCTAAAAATGATTAAAAAAAACAAAGATAAACTCACCTAGACACCTGCACAAAACATTGCTTTACAGACAGGATTTTTTATGCTCATTTTCACACTATTCTTTTTAACTCTGTGTTAGGACTTTGTCTCTCAAACGTTGTGAGGTTCATAGCTACGTTGTTTTTGTCTGTTCATTTTGAGACTTTTAACAAGTAATCATCAACACTTTCAGGTTCCTCTTGTTCCCATGAAGCTTTATCTCCTGCCAGTGTTCCAGCTGTGAGATCACCAACAATCTTTTTATATAGCTTGGTGGGTGTCTGAGATAAGTGAGGCTCTCCACGCTCCCTTTCAAGACTATTTGGAACTATTTGGAATAGTTTTATCTTAGTTTTCCTTATTTGTTGGGACTTCAGGCTCTCAGAGATCACACATGGCTTGGGTTTCTTAACACTCTGGTTATTTTGAATCAATGAGATTTAAGGATTTCATTTTCTATATAAAGAAATATTGAACCAATAGATCCAGATGCATTTATTCACATTTTCTGTCAATTTTTTTTTTTTTAAATATAAACCATCATTTTGGAGAACACTGCTGTTGGTCTCTTCTCTGAAATTTTACTTACGAAACAAAGGTTCTCATCCCTGATAGCCAAGTTCACAAGATCCATACACAATTAAATCAGTCTCGAGTATACAATAACATTTACATAGCAACTATTGACTTTTTCACTAATAAAACACATTATGTTAAAAAATGCCATAAAATGTGGTTCAATATTTGTGTGCGATTAAAATGCTTACTCTTTGTCGTGCCAGTGACTAAATTGGTTCCTGAAATGTCCTTTCATTGCTGGACTCATTATTCATTACATGGAGAAGGACAGAGCCATATGGCACCATCAAACATAATCAGACAGGAATTATTGCTTTGTTTATTGATAGAAAATGAGAATGTAGAGGATGATTGCCATGCAGATCAGGTCAGGAATAAAACATTTATTGTAGTAATTACTGAGTAATATCAATCATACCTTAAGAATTGAGGTAAAAGCTGAATACCAAGTAGTAATACAAATATTATTTTTTAATGTTCCAGAGTGTTTTTAGAGGATGTAATATTCATTCATTGATTCATTTCCAACCCCCTTATTCCCATTTTAGGGTCACAGGGGTCTGCCAGTGCCTTTCTCCAGCGCACATTGGGCGAGAGGCGAGGGTACACCCTGAACAGGTTGCCAGTCGATTGCAGGGCAACATTCACTCAGAATTTAGATTATTGAATTAACCTAAGCGCATGTTTTTGGGATTGTGAGGGAAACCCGAGTAGCCGGAGGAAACCCACGCGAGCACGAGGAGAACATGCAAACTACTTCCAGGAAGGTCACCGGCAACCTTCTAAATGAAAATTATTCCAAGTATTAATGTAAGTGTTATTTGTATATATTTATATATTTATAAATGTTTTTTTTTTTACCATTTATTATTGACAACAAACCTCAGAATAGTGCCGTGTGATTGACTTTACCACGGTTAACGCGAAGGACATAAGTTTCCAGTTACAATCAATGACTTGCGCAGTAACACCTAGATAGTTGTAATTACTGATAGACGTCCAGTGATCTCCGGTTAAGGCTAAGCTGAGCTAAGCTGTCCCATTTTGATATTTTTTCAGTGTCATACAGCTGATTTATTCTCGAAACTACTGTGCCTCTTGACGGTAGTGTGTTGGGTCGGAGGCAGCGATTCGAAATGCATCCACAAGCCCCTTGTCTTCCACAACATTAACAGGCCTACAGTCAATTTTAAATCCATTTAGATATCGCATTTGTTAATGATTGCGATGTAGAATTACTTAATTTGCGGTGACATATCAGTCAGCGTTGTTTGGTGGAGCTTGCTGACTGTTGCAGCAGGGGGTGAGGTGACTCGAACTCGCTAAAACATGCTTCTCCACTAGCATCTCTTTGTATTTAAAATGGCCCTTTAGCCGGCCATGCAGTTCTTCGTCCTTTTCATTTGGCATCTTGTTAATTTTGTTACTAGCTTGCTGCAGCTCTACACTGTGTAGTTACAGATCTGTAGGGGGCGGGGCGCGTTAAATGCATTGAAAATATTAACGCGTTATTTTTTTTCTGTGATTAATTAATCTAATTAACGCGTTAAATTCCCAGCCCTAATATTATATTACAATTATATATATACTAATATTATATTATATACTAATATACTAATATAATATATACAGTATATAAAGTTTTTTTAAACTATATATATATATATATATATATATATATATATAGTTTAAAAAAACTGTTTATATACTGTTTAAATAGAACCTCCTCTTGGAAGTTGTTCATTAATCTATATTTATTTCAGTTTGAGACACACCATGTCATCATTGTTAGTGGCTACCAATATGACATAAAATATTATTTTGTTTCATTAAAGCCAGTCATTGACAACCCTGTTTCTGTAGTGGCACAGCCTGGCACAGTTCAGGTTATAAACTCTCATAAAACTCTTGATCCAAGCAATTTAAGGTCCTGTCAGCTGCTCGCAGAGTCATTTGCCAAAACCTCTATTGTTTAAACACTGTGCAAATGTTATATTACTCAACAGGATTACAAACCGTTCATTTTGCTTGGGTTTAAAATCACAATGGCATGGTTGGGTTGTTTAAAAATGATGTGTTTAGGCCCTGGACCTAATAAAAAAAACTGTAAATAAGTAATGGTGGCAAATTAACAGGTAAGCTGTACTGTTTCACTGTATAATTTGTTGTATTGTAAATCAGATAAATATGACACAAGTTAAACAGGCAGTTATAATATTGATGGCTGTGGAATCGATAAGAAAATCCCTCACAATGTATCAAAAGACGAGAGCTTTATCAAATGGGAGGGTGAAATCAATACATCTTGGCCACATTATAAGACATACAGATTCTTAAGTAATGGTGGTTTGGTAACCTCTCAATTACAGAAACCGATTGAAAGCGTTTTGATTGAATCTTCTTTAAAATTTTTACATCTTTATTAGCAGATGCTGGCAATACAGAACTGCAAAACACACATTGAAAGTGTTTTATTTTTTTATATAATGGAAATCAGCTTTACAGAGAAAGCGTACTATGATAATTAAATATTAAATACATAGCATGAATAAATATAGGTCCACACCAATGATACCGGTAGTGTTTATTTAACACTGAAATTTGCTGTCTTTCCACTAGCACCATTTCTAACCAACTTCATTAGATGAAACACTATAAATTCAGTTTGAGCACTTCTTCAAAGGGGTCATTGACTGAGTTCTTTATGTTTTTTTTTTTTAATTCATTGAGGTTTACTAACTGGAATCTGTTACAAAATGCACAGTGCTAAATGAACCCAACTGGTGTTGATGGTATTAGCCCATATAAACACTGCCCCAGTGGTAAATGCAATTGTTTGAGAGTTGAAGGAACACCTCATTTGGCTTCAGCACTGACTGTGATGATAAACCAGTTTGCATAGTGTATAATTAAATTTTGACAGAATCTTCTGCATGTATTTTTACTGGTTTTAGAGGCCAACAGTATAGCTTATTTCTGGATCCCCCTAGAAATTGTATAAGTATAGACAAAACAGTTACAAGTGGGACAACATCACTTTGTTGTCATTGCTTTGTGTGGAGACGTATATCTAACCTTCTTGTTTTCTCCTAGCTTCCCATCTGCTCTTCCCCTTTCTATGCCTTCACTTCTCCCTTCCTCGATGTCTGTCATGTGGTTCATGCCTTCTGACTCTCCATGATTGCTCAATGCCTTTTTGAATTCTCCTGTGCAACTTTCTGGGTTCATCCTCTTTTTGTCTGTGCCTGTCCACAACTCCTGTGAATTCTCATCTGCTATTCACCCTCACTCCTGTCACTGTCTTTGGAGAAATCGTGGGTGCCACTGCTTCTTAGCTTTGCTACCAGCTGCAATCTCTTAGTATATAATGTTCTGTACAGCTGCCAATATTCATTTAAATATAATTGTAAATAGTTCCTAACTCTGTGTCCCTACTGTGTTCTGACTTTTGCAGCTGATGTATAATGCATTTTTATGTTCTCAGCATTAAATAAAAATGGAATATGTTTATTTTTCTTTCAATTTTCTGTTTCATTCGCTCTCCATTAAAATGGAATAAAAAATAGATGATTTTGAGAATGATAAAAAAACTTGACAGTCCAACTTTCAGGACAGCAATGGCTCTTATCAGATGTGGTATCAAAGAGGTGACTTTATGAAAACTCTGTGGACATCTCTGTGGAAATACAATAATAAAGTTTTTAAGCTTGTAAATTATCTTGTAAATATATATATAACTTTTCAAGATCTTTCCAAGTTTTAACTTTACTTGGAGGAATCTGGCTGTCCTGGCTCACATTCACAGCTGTTAGTGACATGTTGCCTCTAGGGACGGACACAGCATCAGATTAGTAGACTTGGAAGAAAACAATACAAGCCTAAAGTCTTGCTCTGGGAGACAGGATCAGTCTTGAATTAAATAACTTCCTAGTTCTGGCATTGTTTTGATGTTATTTTCTTCTTATCTGAGTGTCTGACAGTCAGTTTGCTGCTGATTCGTGTTAATGGAGATCAGCCCTCAGGCCCCAGCACATGTTTGTTATAGTCTGTTGCTGAGGCTGCGTTTGCATTGCCATTCACACCAGGAATCTTTATGTGATGTCCATAAGCTGTGTTTTAGTGTTATTAACTAGTTTACTATGTTCATTCTTTAAGCGTCAGAAATCCTGAGCCTTTTTGAGGGTTTTTACTACTTTATAATTTGCTATAATAAATTACCTTTAAAACAGTTTTTGTGGCAATGCTTAACTTTTTCAGTACAACCCCAACTTCTTTTTTTAAAAATTTTTTTATGAATATTTTTTTCATTACATTACACAATAATTCCACAACAAACCAGAAATTATACATGTGTTGCCCTTAAGGCAGTTGTTTATGTTGTAATTGTTTATTGCTAAATTTATGTGTTTAAATTACACAATAAATATAATTTCATAGTTAAAAATAATTTAAAAGTAATGTGCGGTAGTAATTCATAGTTCTTTATTTTACAATTAAAAAATTTACGTATTCAGACATCACTTCCGGTTTCGCCGCGGTACTTCCTGTTTGGGCTATCTGAGCGTCAATGCAGACACATGCTAGCATCGCCATAACTAGCATCACCATCTGTTGCCATCCACCTTGATAGCATCTAAAAGGCAATGCCGTAAGTTTGTATGTTTGTTATCTGAATGTGTAGTGCTGTATTTTGTTACTCTTTTGTTAAAAAATTATAACGTTTATTTTGTATGTATGCATTTTGTTCATGTTTACATTGCCTTGCGGTGACACAATACTATGTGTGTTTTTCATAGTTTTCACCATTCAGTAAAGGGAAAATCACTGTCTACACGTCTCAAGGTTTCTTTTGCTGATGGTTTAACTCGTGTTCCTAAAAACACTACAGTGAAAAGGCACCATCTGATGTTTCTTCGTGGTCAAAATGGCAGAAAGCAAAATATCTGGAACAAGTCCGAAAAGTACAACATCTTCTGCAAAGAGTGCAGCTCGTGCTCGAGCCAAGGCAGAAGCAGCGAAAGTGAGAGCATCCTATGCAACTAAAGAAGCTGAGCTTAAAGTGGAAAAGGCCGTAAGTGAACTTGAAAAATTGAAAATTGATGCAGCACTGGAAGTTCTAACATTACAAAGAGAAGCTCATGCCGCGGAAGCAGAAGCTGAAGTACTAGAAGAAGCAGAAGCAATAGAAGATGAACGTGAGAGCAGGAGCTCTGCATTAGGCAGAGTTAAAAAAGAAAGAACAAAGGATTATGTGCAATCTCAAATAAACTTTCAATCTCAAAGTCAGTCACAAGTCTCAGCTAACTCTCAGCAAAATGATGTCTCAGATGTCACATTTGTAACATGGGAACCACCAAAAAGGGACAGTTCAGAGCCATCACCTAACAGTACTAAGTCAAAATTAGCAATCAGTCATACAGCTTTGCATTTTCCAAGCACACCAGGCCCAACTAAAGTTGAGACCACTCCAGATGTTCCTCTCAGTCCACTTGCAGTTCCATTCACGCCTTATTACAATGCCCCAGGTAGCATGCCACACCCAGCTGAGCCATTCGCACAATATATGGCACGTCGAGATCTAATTACTTCAGGTCTCTACCAATATGATGACAGGCCAGAGAACTTCAGAGCATGGTGTTCCTCATTCACTGGTGCCATAGCTGAAGTCCACCTCACACCTACTCAAGAGTTAGATCTAATGACAAAATGGCTGGGAAAAGAGTCAAGCTATCAAGTGAAGCGCATACGCTCTGTACACATTGGTAGCCCCACAGTAGCACTACAGAGAGCATGGGAGAGACTTCATGAGTGTTATGCAGCTCCTGAAATGATTGAGAAGTCACTCTTTCAAAGATTGGACAGTTTCCCAAAATTAACAACAAAGGACAATATCAAATTACGCGAGCTAGGGGATCTACTGCAAGAAATCCAAGGTGCCAAGGAGGACGGATATCTTCCTGGTCTCACATATCTGGACACTTCTCGGGGAATAGGTCCTATTGTAGAAAAGCTCCCATATGCACTCCAAGAAAAGTGGCTGTCTCATGGCTCTAACTACAAAGAAGAAAATAACGGTCATTTCCCACCTTTCAAATACTTCTGCAGGTTTATTTGCAAGGAAGCAAGGAAACGCAATGACCCAAGTTTTGCCCAACAATACAGTCAAATGCACCTTAAACCAGAAAGACCCAACCTAAAGAATTATATCTCACCCAAACCAGTTGCTGTTCACAAAACAAACATTTTAACTCTCAACAAAGACATTAACAAGAACTGCCCACTGCACAATAAACCACACCCACTCAAGAAATGCAGGACATTCAGGAACAAACTACTGGACGAAAGAAAGGCCTTCCTCAAAGAGAAAGGAATATGTTTCAAATGCTGCTCTTCGGACACGCATCTCGCCAAGGACTGTAAATCTACAGTAAAGTGCACCGAATGTGACGGTACAAATCACGACACAATCATGCATCCTGGTCCTCCACCTCAAACCAACAAGGCTCCTCCACCTGCTCAAGAGGATGGCGGGGAGGGAGAAAATAAACCTGAAAATGTTGAGGTAACTTCAAACTGTACAGATGTGTGTGGGCCAGGTCAGTGGGGTCGTTCATGTTCCAAAATATGTCTCACAAGGGTGTATCCAAAAGGTCAAAAAGATAGTGCAGTTAAAGCTTACGTAATCATGGACGATCAGAGCAATCGGTCCTTAGCTAGGCCTGAGTTCTTTGAACTTTTTGATATTAAAAATGAGCCCTTCTGCTACAATCTAAGAACATGCTCTGGGCTTGTTGAAACATGGGGAAAAATGGCTGAAGGTTTTCAGATTGAGTCATTAGATGGGTCTGTAGCAATCCCATTACCTGCACTGATTGAATGTCAGGACATTCCAAACAATAGGAGTGAAATTCCAACTCCAAGCGCTGTGTTAAACCAGCCCCACCTCCGGCACTTAGCCAGGTTCATTCCAGAACTAGATCCAAAGGCTGAAATACTCTTGCTACTAGGTCGAGATGTTTTACGTGCGCACAAGGTCAGGGAACAGGTCAATGGACCTCATCATGCCCCCTTTGCCCAACGCCTAGATTTAGGGTGGGTTGTAATTGGAGAGGTATGTCAGGGCAACGTTCATACACCCTCAGTCAGCACGTTTAAGACAATTGTTCTTGAAAATGGACGCCCCAGCATTTTTGAACGCTGTGACAACTTTCTGCAACTCAAAAGTATAAATAAGCAGAGTAAAGCACCTGAACAAACCCTGGGTCAGACAGTGTTCAATCGCACAGAAAACGATAACAAGCCAGCTCCTTCTATTGAGGACACTCTTTTCCTAGAGAAAATGGACAAAGGGATGTACAGAGATGAAGAGAATAGTTGGGTTGCTCCACTTCCTTTCAAAGAACCTCGCCAAGAAATGCCAAATAACAGAGAGCTTGCAGTAAGTCGTTTTTTGTCTCTCAAACGAAACTTACAAAGAAAACCTCAAATGCAAGAGCAATACGTTGAGTTCATGGAAGGCATTTTCTCTAATGGTCATGCTGAAGTGGCGCCTCTACTAAAACAAGGAGAAGAGTGCTGGTATCTTCCAACCTTTGGGGTTTATCACCCTCAAAAGCCTAACAAGATCAGGGTCGTCTTTGATTCTAGTGCCCAGTACTCAGGTGTCTCCCTCAACAATGTTCTCCTCTCTGGTCCCGATCTAAACAACAGTCTTATTGGAGTCCTCCTCCGATTCCGAAAGGAAACTGTTGCTATTTTGGCTGACATACAGC
>SRMA01026528.1:4588-41049 GCA_007224835.1 Danionella cerebrum | reverse complement strand
GTCTAGGTTACTTAAGTAACCCCACGTTCCCTGAATAGGGAACGGAGACGTTAGTCGGGATTAGACCGACTGAATGGGAGCGAATCACCTGTGGGAGCGACTGCCGAACATATCAACGGGCAATCAATTTGCAGGCGTAGGTGATTGACTAGCAATCAGCCGGGTATAAAGCCGGGCGTGCCTACGCCACCAGTATGGAATTTTCCGAGGAGCTGGACCTACTTACCTCCCAGCGACCTCAGATCCATGACTTCAAGGGCATGGCGAAGGGTAACGTCTCCGTACCCTATTCAGGGAACGTGGGGTTACACAAGTAACCTAGACGTTCACTTTCAGTCGGTCCCGGAGACGTTAGTCGGGATTAGACCGACTGAATGGGAGCCTCTTTAAAGGGCCATGCCCGAAGTCCGTCCAGACAGGCCGGCACTAAGCACAAGAGAGGGGTTAGTAAGGCCGTAGTACCTGAATGGGAACTCCTTCTGCCCCTGCCCGGAATACTCATTGACGGGGAAGTCGTCCAACACTGAGAGCTTAGCTGTACTCGGTTGATGCTGACGACCAGAAGGAGGCACCCCTCGACCCGCAGGGAGGAGTGGCGGAGATCGCGTCGAGGCCCGAAGGGCTACCAGCGGGTCATCGTTCTGCAAGAAAGAGGAGGCAGAGACGGAAGTCATCGTTACGCGCCAAAGCAAGGGGAGTAACGGAACGGGTTCATACTAGCCACCTGAAGGGGGGGCTGTAAGAGAGACATAGAAAGGGAGCACCAAAAAAGGGACTCCCAGATCTGGACCCTAGTTCTGCAGGGGCCAGGCCGAGGCAAAGCCTCCACTACAGAACCTAGCAGCGCTGACTGCTCTGCTCAGTCAGATGCTGGAGGGGGGAGGATGAGAGAGCCGCCCGAAAGGGGGGAGCTCTTAAGGAATGTACTTCTCCGATGATGAGGAGAGTACTGCAAGCGTACACCCTCACCGTCCCCTAAGGGTGACTGCCACCACACAGGACCGCAGAGGGAACGGTGCCTACGTCGAGGTTGTAGAACCTGACAAAAGTATTGGGTGTAGACCAGCCCGCAGCTCTACATAAGTCGGTGAGTGAGGCCCCTTTAGCCAAAGCCCACGAAGCAGCAAAGCCGCGAGTGGGGTGGGCCCTCAGATGGAGAGGGCAGGGAACCTCACACGCCTCATAAGCAAGGCGAATAGCTTCCACTACCAGTGGGCAAGCCGTTGCTTGGAGACCACGGAACCCTTACGATGGCCTCCGAAACAAATGAAGAACTGCTGGGAGCAACAAAGCTCCCGGGTTCTGTCCAGGTTCCTCCTCCCGGGGCAGAGCTTGCAGGGTCCCTGGTCCCAGAAGGGGACAGAAGGGACCTTGGGGATGAATCCGGGCCTGGGCCTGGTGGTAACCAGGAGGGCCAGGGTCGAATTCCAGGCAGGATTTGTCGGCAGACAGTGCCTGGAGATCTCCCACCCTCTTAATTGAGGCCAAGCAAGCAGGACTGCGGTCCTCAATGAGAGGACACGCAGCTCCGCAGAGTGCAAGGGCTCAAAAGGAGACTTCCGCAGCCCAGACAGGGCGACGGAGAGGTCCCAAGAGGGAATAGAGGGGGGTCTAGGCGGCCTAAGACGCCTAGCTCACTTGAGAAATCTCACCGTCAGTTCGTGGCTGCCCACTGATTTCCCTTCAACCCGAAGGTGGAAGGCAGAAATAGAGGCGGCGTAGACCTTGAGGGACGAAGGGGACAGCCCCCGATCGAACCTCTCCTGGAGAAGGTCAACACGGTTCTGATGGGGCACGTCCCAGGATCTTCCAGACGGAAGGAACACCAATCGACGAACCGACCCCACTTGCCAGCGTAGCACGCTCGTAGAGGGTGCTAACGCGTGGTCTAAAGTTCTCACCACAGAGGGTGGTAGAGGCTCGGGGTCCACCGCGGACAGATATGCCATACGTGTAGGGCCCAGAGGTCTGGCCGCAGGTGCCTGAGTCGGAGATCTGGACTCAGAGGGATCGGCCAGGGGGGGGCTGTCACGAGCGCAGAAGGTCTGGGAACCAGACTCGGATCGGCCAGAAGGCGCGACCAGGAGTAGTTCTCGCTCGTCCACCCTGACCTTGCACAGTAACTGTGCTAGAAGGATCACTGGGGGAAACGCATATAAACGTTTGTTCCGGGGCCAGCAGTGTGCCAGCGCATCTGTCCCGAGAGGAGCCAGGGACAGGGAGTAAAAAGCCGGCAATGGGTGTTCTGCCGGGAGGCAACAGGTCTACCTGGGCCTCGCCGAAGATATCCCATATCTGCTGAACAGCCCGAGGATGGAGCCGCCATTCTCCCGCCGTGGGGTGAAACCTGGACAGCGAATCCGCGATCCGGTTGCACTCGCCGGGGATGTAACAGGCTTTGAGCGACAGAAGTCTGCTCTGACTCCAGAGGAGCAGTCGTTGGGCGAGGTAGTGCAGAGCACGGGAGCGCACACCGCCCTGGCGGTTGATGTACGCTACTACCGCAGTGCTGTCGGTCCTGACCAGCACGTGCCATCCCCGGAGGAGCAGGACGCAGCGCCGCAGCGCTAGGGTGACTGCAACTAGATTGAGACGGTTGATGTGCCAGCGAGAAAGCCGTCCGATCCAGGAACCGGACCCTCAGTGGGAACCGCACACAGCGCCCCAACCGGTCTTGGAGGCGTCGGTGGTGACCACCATGCGATCGGGGGGACTCGAAAGAGGCACCCCGGACCGTAGGAAGCACTCCGAGTTCCAGACCTTCAGGTAAGGGAGCGCGCCTGTCGTGGACAGACGTAGAGCTCCCCGGCGCCATGCCCAACTCGGAACTCGCGAGAGAAGCCATAGCTGCAGTGGCCGCATACGCAGGAGCCCGAGTCGAATGACTGGGGCTGCGGCTGCCATATGCCCCAGGAGCCTCTGAAATAACTTCAGTCTGGCCACTGGTCGGGAGGACACAGGACAAAGAGCGGTCAGCAAGGCCCTGGCGCGTTCTACCGATAGTTGCGCCAGCATGCTCTCGGAGTTCAGCTCCACCCCGAGAAAAAGAGATGACCCTCACCGGAGTGAGGCGGCTCTTTTCCCAGTTGACCTTCAGACCCAAGCGGTTTAAGTGCGAGAGCACCTTGCCCTTGTGTCGGATCAACTGGTCCCTGGACGAGGCTATGAGAAGCCAGTCGTCGAGGTAGTCCAGGATCCGAATGCCTGCCCGGCGGAGCGGGGCTAGCGCGGCCCTGGCGACCTTTGTGAAGGCGCGAGGGGAGAGGGCAAGACCGAAGGGTAGGACCTTGTACTGGTATGCGTGGCCCTCGAAACAGAACCTTAGAAAGGGTCTGTGTCTCGGTACCACTTCTACCTGAAAGTACGCGTCCTTCAGGTCGATTGTTGCGAACCAATCTCCAGGACGGATGCACGGTAGAATGCAGTGGATCGTCAGCATCTTGAACCGGTACTTGGCCAGGTGCCGGTTTAGACGCCTCAGATCCAAGATTGGTCGCAGCCCGCCTGATTTCTTGGGGACCAGGAAGTAGGGGCTGTAAAACCCACGTTCCATATCGGCTGGGGGTACCGGCTCGATCGCGCCTTTGTTCAAAAGGGCGTCGATCTCCTCTCGCAGGAGTGAGGCGCCTGTTCGGGGAACAGGAGTGTGAAGCACACCTCAAAACCTGGGGGCAGACACGAACTGAATCGTGTAGCCCTGCCGGATTGTCCGGACCACCCACTGTGTGACCCCGGGAAGCTTCCGCCAGGCTCCCAGGTAAGCTGACAGGGGTCGTGGTCGGGACGTGCCGATGGTCCCATGGCGGGGCCGCCCGGAGGCGGACTTGTGGGCGGAATCACCAGGGAAGGACCCTGGGAGATGGTCAGATGAGGGCAGGGGTGGTGTGCCCCCGCGCTCTCTGCCATAGCCAGCGGAGCTCGCGCCCAAGTTGGGATCTTCGTCGGAGACCGAGGAAGAGGAACCCCAGAGATGTGTATAAGAGACAGTATATATATATATCCAAAGAAGTCCAAAGAAGACTCCTAACTCCCCAGTGACTTACATGAACATTCACTTTTTGGGTATCATGACAGCAGCGTCAACAAAAGAGCTTTATGGTTGAAAATGATGAAATGATTCTGCTGCTAACACACTCGGGGAACTGTGGTAATATTACACAAGCAGCTAATAGACCATAGACTGAAATCATTTTCAGAGTTAAAAAAACTCTGGTATGAAAGTATAAAAGTAATTCTGTGGTGGGAAAGCCAAAAAAAACTAAGACTAAAACTTAGATGGCTGCCAGAAACAACACTGTTGCAGAAAGAGAGAAAAGACAGCAATATGACTTCCAAGCATTTGTTTTATATGCTTCTGCGTACTATGTTTATGGAGATGTGTTTAGTTCAAAGGTCTCTAATGGCTATATTAGAAGAAACGATATGAACTGTGATACTTTTCTGCCAAAGAAAGCTACTGGAGAGCACAGTCTCTGATGGAGGAACTCTTTATGTGCAGTCCCTCCTTTTGCATTGCTTCAGTTTTCGGAATAACTCACTTCTCTGCTGCTTGCTTTTTTTTGTTTGTTGTGCACAGCCTTTAGAATGTTTCTAGACCTATTTTGTTCCTGTTTTGTTTGACTTCCTCGAGTGAATGAGGTGATCGCTCTCTCCGCTTTACTTCCTCTTTGCGGTCGCGTGTGTCATGTTTCCTATGTTAATCTTGAACAGGTCTATCTTTAAACCGTTTCTTTAGGTTGTTACACTATGAAAAGTATTCCATTGACTTGAATGGGATTGTATACGACAATGCAAAATCGGATGCTACTGTTTATGTATTGGGATTCTAGAAAGTTCAGCTGGGAGGAGCTTGAACCACTAGATTAGAGAGGTCACATGCATGAACTTTTTGGTCACTCAATATAAAGCAAATTTACTTTTTTTGTCAGTGTTGTTATGCAGTAGATAATATAACACCCTGTTATAATATAGGCCAGTCATATAGCTTAATGATAGTTCCATCTTATTTTTTAATGTTGTTTTGCAGGCAGGATCAGAACAGATGAATCTGCATGCGATGAAACCTGCATGGTTGAAGTGTCAGTGTCGGCGGGTTCATGTTTCTTTGTATGATTAGCATGTGAGGGTTCTTTGTGTTGACTGCTTGAAATTATACAGTATGTTAAAGTATTGCTTTGTGGTGATTCTCTTTTTTCTGTGGTTCCATTTCCTCAAACAATTAATTGATTAGTTTAAAAAAATGTACACTTCTCAAATTGAGACATTTGTTTCTGATTTCATGCAATTAATTAATCTTTTTTTAATAATAGATAACCCTGCCCAAAATGAAAAGAAAAAAAACATTGACACCTAAATTAAAGCAACTGAACATTTGCAGAGTCTGTTGGAAAAATGTCAGGATTGAGAAAAAGAGCTTTGTGCTTTCTTCAGAAGCTGAAAAACTGACTGAATGCTCTTCTCAGCTCTAGTGTACATTCTGAGGACTTAGCAACTTTGAACTCACAACATAGCCCAGTATTTTAATTTTAATCAACTGAACTAGTGCTCATAATAAAAGCAATTTCAAATCGACCGCCTGAACGAGGTCCTTCCAAGTCAGATTTCAGCTTTACACTGCAGAGGACACTCTTCCTGTTCTGATCATAAACCAGCTGTTCTCTTGGTTTTCCAGCTAAAAGCAGACAAGCTGTAGCACATGGTTCTTTTATTAAAGAGTTACAAACAATAGCATCTATCACAATAATAAACAACCACAATTATTCATAAGAATAAAGCAGATTATATTTGGCTTGATATTCATTGGATTATTGCAAAAATAACTAAAATATACCATAATGGAGGTTAATTTACCACCATTGAGTTATATTATATACCATCATTATAATAATATACCATATTATTATACATAGTTCATGTAGATTTTGGGTTCAGAATTTCAACCATTGAATAAAATTGCAATTGTGTGAAGTTTGTCTGGAGGTTAATATGGTGTGTAATTTGTCCACATGGAGACCTGGAGAACAATGAGGGTGCTGATGAGGGTGCTGTGCTGTTCCAGCGGTTTGAAAGGGAGAGAAAATGTTCTGGTCTGGAAGTTTTTCCCACCACTTTGCACAATGTCTTGATCTCAACCATTTAAATTTTTGGTCTATTTTCTTGTTAAATTACCTAATTTTGGCTTATTTTAAGGATGAAAAGGGTCCTGGAGCCTCATGTGTCCTAAAAATGTTTCATATTGATGGCTCAATGTGGTGGCTCAAGATGTATCATGTGACCCGATATCTCAGGTCTTATATCTCCAAAATGTAACCCACAAAAATTTGGAAATTTTGTAACAAAAAAAATCTTTTGATAGACAATATCCAGAACCTTGTTTAAAACATAGATTTATTGAGACAGAAGATTAGTTCAGTTTCCCGGGAGGTGTTTGCATGTTGCTTGCATGGGTTTAAAACATGCTTCATCTTTCACCAGTCAGAAAAACATTATTTTCACTGCCAATTTAATATCTCTTGAAAATCCATGTTTTTCTTGCAATCTTTTGGATTATGTAATCTTTATTAATCCATGAAAAATGCTGGGCATGAGGGCATATTTAGATTGTTATGCAAACAGTGCTGAATCATAAGACGCATCATTAATATCAAATCAAACAAAAATTTAAGGCTGCTTGCTTGCACGGGACTTCAGCTGTTTTCAAAGCAGAACTAAAGTCTGAATAATTACCACATTTTATTTTTATAGGTGAATTATTCATTGAAATCTGCCCCAATCTCTTCTAGGGCTTTATTTTCATACTTTTAATTGGGTCAGGATTCACGTTGTCTTCACATCATGAAACTGTATACTGTAACTAGGAAATGAGTAAAATGGAACAGTACGTATTTATGGTCAAACTCTGTGAATCTTTTCTTGAGCTGCTTGACATGTCACATTTTTTTTTGCTTCTAGGGCCTATTTAACAAGGAAAAACCATCAAATTGTTCACTAGCTAGCAAGTAAGACAGGAAGGTACAGTTCCTCCTGAAGGCAAGATGAAGATCTGGCAACATGCTGACCAGCTGCAACCCCAGGAGATCAATGAAGGAGGCCATTAGAGAGAAATATGACTAGCTGCAGTTTTAAAATAAATATGTGCAAAAAAATTTTCTTACAGGTAAAAGGAGTTAAAAAAACAATTATAGACTGTGTATTTGTGTACTTGGTAATACATCACACTAATGAAATTGATGTTTAAATGATGTACCGTATTTTTCAGCTCATAAGACGCACTTTTTCTTCCCCAAAACTGAGGGGGGAAAGTTGGTGCGTCTTATAGACCGAATGCAGAGCGCCGCGAAGTCCGGTCACGGCCGTATGAGAGGCGTAAGAGCTCCGGAGCTAGGCCGAAGCCGTGGCCATATTTGTACACCCAGCGCTGCGCGCTGACGTCATCGCCCATCTCTGCCATAGCGCGGTCGTAACGAAAACGAGAAAAAAACTACATTTCCCACAATGCCTTGGCTACGGTAGCCGCAGCGCTGCTTCCGCATCCGTACTCACGAGCGAAACTGTTGCCATTTCTCACACATTAAACGTAAAAGAGCCCCGGAGCTAGGCCGAAGCCGCGGCCATATTTGTACACCCAGCGCTGCGCGCTGACGTCTTCGCCCATCTCTGCCATAGCGCGGTCGTAACGAAAACGAGAAAAAAAACTACATTTCCCACAATGCCTTGGCTACAGTAGCCGCAGCGGTGCTTCCGCATCCATACTCACGAGCTGAACTGCTGCCGTGCGCTCTCTCTCTCTTGCTCGCGTGAGGAAAACAAAACGCTCTCAATGACTGAAACTCTCCTTTAATAAACTCAAACTCAAATCATCTCTCAACGGTACATCTCACACATGTACATACGAGATAACAAACGTAAGTAACGTGCTCTGCAATTGGGTAGTGTTCCTAACCAGGTAAGAGCGCATAAGGATCATATCTTAACACCATGCAACCGAATTGTCACTTGAATAAGCTATAAATAATGAGTTATTTAACATTAAGGAGTAGTTACATTTATTTTACATTAAAATAGTTATTAATTAATTATTAAATAATTATTATTTTACATCTGGGGTGCCCAGATTCTTTTAAAGGTTTAAAGGGGGGCTCGACTAAAAAAGTTTGAGAACCACTGTATTATTACTAATGTGGGGGCAATCTTACTAGCTATTATTAATAATTTGGGGGCAATGTTACTGGCTATTATTAGTAATGTAGTGACAATGTTACTGGCTATTATTAGTAATGTAGTGACAATGTTACTGGCTATTATTACTAATGTAGTGACAATGTTACTGGCTATTATTACTAATGTAGTGACAATGTTACTGGCTATTATTAGTAATGTAGTGACACTGTTACTGGCTATTATTAGTAATGTAGTGACACTGTTACTGGCTATTATTAGTAATGTAGTGACAATGTTACTAGCTATTATTAGTAATGTGGTGACAATGTTACTGGCTATTACGGTATTACTAATGTGGGGGCAATGTTGCACTGGAACAGTGATGGTGATAACGAATGGTGGACTTTAGAATGATGAGTGGGGGCAAAGAAAAACATTACAGCCTTTTTTTTGTTACTTTTACTGTTTACTGTCTGTTCATGTTACATGTTTGGCTGTTAACTTTTACACAGTTGATATAAAATATTTTACAAAAGTATTTGGTTCAGAATCTTTTTTTTCTAGATCTTCCTCTTTTAAAATTGGGTGCGTCTTATGTGCCGGTGCGTCTTATGAGCCGAAAAATACGGTAACTATGCATTTACATACGATTTCAACCAACCATATATGATTATCTAATGCTTGAAAAAGAACTAATGCATGCAAATAAATAAATATTTGCTCCGGAAGTTGTTTGTTTGGCTATGCTCAAAGAGACCTCAGTTGAAAACATCTAGGTTTCTTGCGTAACCGCTCATTCCCTTAAGGTGAGAAGGGAGATGTATGTTGAGTGATCAATTATGGTAATCTGCTTTTTGAGCAACCAATATGCTCCATCCTTGTGCAACAGGTCAATGGACTTTCCTTAGTGCAGTGAAATTAGCATGTACACCTGCATAAAAGCCAGGTGGCGTGGCTTCACTCTGTCTGTGATGCTGAAGGACCTGGACCCACAACCCGAACACCAGACAGACTTATAACACATTACATCAAGGCATAGGTCTCCTTTCTCTCCTTCAGGAAGTTAGGAATTCCCTAAGTTACCTAGACATTTTCTTCATATCTGGTGATTGTTTATGAGAACTCCATCTTAAATGTCACAACGGTCCTTTCACACTGATGACACCTGCACAGTTTCACCGTCTGCCTTAGGTGTGGGACCCAATTAGAATAGACAGTCTTCTTTACGTAGAAGGGAGGGATACGACTCAAACCTGGCATAAGGAGAACAGCCTCAACCATCACAGAGGGTGTGCAAAGATCGCACGAGAAATGCCTAAATTCAACTGGGGAAACAAAAGCTGTGACCTAATCCAGAAGTGTTCATCCTCCCAAGTGCGTATTTTAAGGCCACATACGTCACAACAATGCACCGAGGCCGTCTCATTTTGCCAAAACTCGAAAGATCCTTAAAACGCACCCTTCAAATACGTCCTACTTTCCCCTGAATTCGGACTATCCTTGGTGGCCTTGATTATCCCACAATTCTTTGCTTTTTTTTTTTTTTTTTTTTTACAACCAACACAAAAATACACACTTGAATTTGTGTTTACATGTAAGTAACAGGTTATTTTTTATTTTTATTTTTATTTTTTACATTTATTGTAAACATTAACACTCGAAGCCAACTGAATGTTAACAAAGTATCGGTGGATGCCATTATGTTTTAAGAAGCAGACAAAGTAGTTTATGAAACTTATGAAAACAGAATGAAGCTAGAACGTCATCCTGGTTTAAATTACACACAACATAAAATAGAAAATAATCTCAGAGGGAAATGTGACCAATGCAACAGAGCATGCTTTAATGCAATGTTTTCAAAATAAAAAAGACAAAAAGTGAATTAAAAAAGAAATAACAATCAAATGTACATCCCAAAACACTAGAAAATAAATTAAGAAATGAAAGAACTTACAGTCATCTCACAAATATATCAGACACAAAACATAAAAATAAACAAATCGCTTAAAGAAAAAATTTAAATAAAACAAGAACGTTTCATTTATTCATTTCGGGATCCAAACTACTGATCCAGCTGGTGGCGCTAATGCACCATAAAGAAAACTGCCAAAAACAACAGAAGAAGAATAAGACACTAGACCGTCCCATTTATCAAGGGTTTATGCAGCCTTCAGAGGATCCTCCCAAACTGCAGCCTTGGAGGCTAGATAGGAAGGACCCTCCGGAGGCTTTAAGAACCTGGATTGGGACACAGCTAAGGTTAACTGAGACAGCAGGTGTAGACAATCAACATAATGAGACACACATGGGAACCCACACGAGAGAAGATTTGTTATTCGGTGACTAGCTGGAAAAAAATGTATGGATATTTTCTTTTTGTCTTGTCTGCTTCCTGTTTTATGTTTGTACTGAACATTTCAATTGTGCTTTTTTTGACTGTTCCGGCTCCGGTTCAGTGACCGCTCGCAGTGATTGTTTATTCCTGGAAATTGGACAGACAATCATGTTAATGAATGGCAATCACAAAGCACACTCAAGTTGTGCCATTTAGTATGATTTGATTGTGAGTAGAGTGCTTGTTAATTGTCTGTTGAATCTAGTTTCCCGACTTAATGTGATTTTCTAGAACTTTCAACCTTCAAAACGAAAGTCTATTTTTTTTTAAGTATGGATTTGTGTGTGTCTTATAGCTACTGGTTTAGACTCTTGAAAAAAATTGTATTTGTATGTGTACATATATATTACAGCTACAGATAAAACACAGGGATTATCTAAAAGACAAAAATACAAAAAAAAGAATATGATTAAGTGAATAAAACTGTACAGTATATTACACTATCTGAAAAATAAGCATCTCTCTAAAAAACTACAAAGCTTGTCTCTATGACAGTATGACAGGAGCTCGAAATATATATTTGTGCAATTTTGTGAACTGAGATTTGGACCTTATTTTCATAAGCATAGTAGAGCTCTGCATGGGCTTCAAATTTAGACCCTAGCCTGGCCCAGGTTCACGCCCGACAAACTTATCAGAATTCTCGGCCGAGCCGAGAATTTTATTTATCTTTTATTAATTGTAGTAAAGCGATAATAATCGTTCAGCGTGGTTTTAGTGGCTACGTTATGTTTTGTTTTTCTTTCTTTATTAATTCTGAAAAATGTTTGGAGCACTTTTTGTTTGATAAGTTAAAGTTTTTGTTTGTTTTTAAAGACGAAACTTTGGTTACTTGCAATAAAACTCAAACATTAAGAAATATAATAATATAATAACAATAATAATAAAAAAACAAACATATCAATGTTTTAGTTTATTGTCATTTTTTTGTATTTATTATATCTTTTGTTATATCTTTTTAAAGTGCAACATGTAAATATTTTAAACAAATTGTAACATCTAAACAAATACAAAGACTAAGAATAACAGCCTGTCTTCCCTTTAGAAACATTTAGCATATAATGATCGGTTTAGTAAAGAATATAACAATTCCAAAAAGAAAATGAGACAGCCTCGTAAAACGGGTAAACCCCAGCTGAATTATCACAACCAGTCGACTCGTTATTTAATGTTGTCACTACTTCAAAAACAGACGCGAAGTTTGCCTTTTTCTTTTGTGTTTTCTGAGTTTTAAATTCACGTTGGCGATTCTACGCTTTATGTTCTCCATTTTCTGCACGTGAGGTGAATCGTGGCCGAGCTAAACCCGTGTGCTAAGGCGTGCATGCCAATGTGCATGATGGGTACATGTCAGACGCCGTGTGGTAGGTAAAATGTCTTTCGATATTTGTTTTACCATCATCTAGTTCTTATCGCTTGTTGTAAATTAATACATGTGAATAAATATAAAAGTAAATAAATATATTATATAAATGTGTGTGTATATATATATATATATATATATATATATATATATATATATAACGGTTCACGGTATGTATTGAACCGTTTCGGTACGGCCTGATCGGTTCGGTACACTTGCGTACCGTTTCGGTAGTCGGTATTTTTATAATAATTTCAATTTATTATTAGCACGATATTAAGCGCAGCGGAACAATGTTCCTAGACGAGTTTCCACACAGAAGCTATTGAGTGACGAGCACGGACGCGAGTAGGAAAATGGAATCATATCAAAAGCGAAAGACGAAGCCAGAGCTTGAAGATGGTCTCCTGTTTGGGAACACTTTGGCTTCTCTGTTAAAAAACGTAACGGGGATAGACGAGTGGATAAATTTAAAGTTGTATGCCGACATTGTTCCACGGAGATCGGGCAGGCAACACATCTAACATTTTCTACTGCTGGAGATATTGTCACTGCAACCAGATCTGTGCTCTTCAGAAAATGTGGATAGGTTAATCTATCCTAACTATCCTAACTAGTTGCAGTATTTCATTTTTTATTTAAAAAAACATGTTTTTCTTTATAAAGAGTGCAATTTATTTGAAATATCCCCCAAATGTGTCACTTTTATTTATTTTATGCAAGAATTCTATTGTGTATTGGCAGCTTTTCAAAATAAAGATGATGTAAGTTCTTATTGTTTTGTACCGAACCGAATACGATTTTAGCTTACCGTTACACCCCTAATATATATATATATATATATACATAAAAGAGTGAAACAAGCCCGAAGCCTGGCCCGTACGTGAGCAATGATGTGAAAATTGGCCCGAAGCCCATCCCGAGGGGCATAAATAAGTCAGGGCCCATCGGGCCCGGGGCTGACATGCAGGGCTCTAAAGCATAGCAATCACATCACAGACTGTTGGTAACGTATCAGAGGAACAGATGTTTCTTATGTCAGTAGTCCAAAAAAAACCTAAGAGGACTTCTATGTACTAGTAAAGGTACAACAGCGATCCCTGAGTTATTTTAACTGTACAGTTGACGCATAATTACAATTTCACTGAATCACATGATTCACTGAACTGGGATCTGATATTCAACAGAGACTGCTCTTCTCTTAGTGATGGAGGAACCAAGACTCACCGGAGAAAACTCTGAATCATCAATCATCCTGCTGGACCTCTCTGTAGGCTTTGATGGTCAATCATCAGATCCTTCTGTCCATACTCGAAAACAAAGGGCATCTCCGGCCAGTACTACCCTGTTCTGGCCGGAATCTGTCAGATGCTTTAGAGCCGACAGTGGAGGAATGAGGTGTCCACTGCACCGCAGCTGATTACAGGAGTTCCACAGGGTTCAGTTCTTGGTCCTCTGCTCTTCTCAACCTATACCACTTTCATGGGCCCCATCATCCACAGATATCGCTTCGCCCTACCATTGTTATGTTGATGACACTCAACTCCACCTGTCTTTCCATCCTAATGACTCTATTCTTCCAGTTCACATAACAGATTGCCTGAATGACATCTCAGCTTTGACGAAAGCCCATCATCTACAACTCAACATGACTAAGAAGGAACTGCCTGTTATCCCTGCCAATCCATGGTCCGGCATAGCTTTACCATTTAGCTGGAGTCCTCAACAATCTCCCACTCTGCCTCAGTCTGGAACCTGGGAGTGATCTTCGACGAGCAACTATGCTTCAAGGAGCACATCGCTAAAACCACTCAATCTTGCAGATTTGCTATGTTTAACTTCAGAAAGATCAGACAACTTTCAACTTAACTTCTAGTCCAACCACTGGTCATATCAAGACTCAACTACTGCAAGGCTCTAATCGCCAGACTTCCTTCGTGTGCAGTCAGACACCTTCAAATGATACAGAACTCAGCAGCTCGACTGATCTTCATGGAACCTAGATGAGCTCACGTCATTCCTCTCCTCATCTCTCTCCACTGGCCACCCATTGCAGCTCGTATCAAATCACTAATGTTCGCATACAGGACAGTCACAGGCTCCGCTACATCATACTTTTACAAACAGGAAATTAACAGCGTTTGGTGGTTCCATCTCTGAGCGGCAGAAAAATCTCTCTCCAGAACTTTCTCCTTCACAGTTCCTGGCTGGTGGAATTTTCTTGCAGTCCCAATGCAAAATTCCAAATGCATTCTGAATTAGCTAGAACCTCTTTGGTGAGCAAATTGCTTGTGTTATTGAATATTAATTCTAAACCAAGACACATTGAGCCAGTGCCATAAAAGGCTGCAAGAGAACTAGTGCTGTTATAGACGGACACACTGCAACGCACTACCCGTCACCACACCCTGAGCCTCCTAATCCTGGTATGTCCTCAGTCTGACTTGGGCTTATTTCCAGGCTTTTTACCCCCCTGATCTCAAGGTGCCCTCTAGTGGACCTTGTGGGAGGGGTATTTTTGAGCTAACTCTCCTATCTCTCAAAAATGTCTCATCTGTCTTCCCTTATAATTTCACTGCATGTATGTGACAAAGAAAGGTGATTCTGATTTATTAGCTTAAACATGAGTTAGCAAATCAAAGCACTGCTATGAAAGAGCGGAAGGGGAAAGGGAAAGGAGAGGACAGAATAGGGCAGCGAGTATCTGTGATACTTTAACCAAGCAGCTTGTAACTTCCTGTTATTGATGTATTTCCTGCTTTATCTCAGATATCAACCAGAAAATAGGATTATAAGTATTTTTCTACTACACTTGCTTTTCTACCCGATTCTCACTTTTGACAAAAAAGAATCGGCTAAATGCTTGAATGTAACATTGCCCTTTGTTCTGCGATATTTAATTTTTAAACCTTTAAAAAATGCAAATCAAGAAAATCCAATCAGATTTACTCACATGCTGCCTTTTTGTGCATTATCCACTTTTCAGCTTTCTCTTTGACAACATCATAACCATATTTTATACACATTGTTAAGTCCCACAAGAGATAAAAAATAAAATTAAACTGCATTTTAATGAAATTACAATACACATTATTCAGCCAAATTTAATGCATTTCAATTCCATTCCTATGGTCAAAGGGAGCTAGCGATTGAAACCCATTTAACACTATTACTGCATTTAAACAAATTACAGAAAGATGGATGAACTTAATTTGAGAATTTCTTATAATTTCATTACACCTGAATGTATTCTAACTATATGGTCAAAAGCCAGGCTTCACACTCTTGGCGGTTTAACTGATTGTTTTCACTGGGATTAAAGGCAAATTTTTGGGACAAAAGGAAACAAAGACAGAAGATCTCGAGAAAAGTGACTGGGTAGTTGTGAGATTGGTCATAAAAGCCGCAGATTACGGAATGAATCCTAAAGACTTGAAGAGAAACAACCAGGCTTAAAACATTTTGAGCTCCACAAATGAGATGCAATAAAATCACATTAGAATTTATTGAAAGCAGAGAAGGTAAAACAACCCAAGATTGAAGCGGTGAGTCAACACATCTGACAAAATTCAATGCATTCAGATCACAAGTAAAGACAGAGCAGAATCTCAGACGTGTCCATCCCATTGAAACTCCCCCCGAGGTTTTGAGTATCCGGAAGGCAGTCACTTTCAGGTATCTTTGTCTGAAAGTGACCGATTTCAAGCTAACTGAGGATATTCTGGACCTACTTCAGGGCTTTATCGGTCTGCCCCAGATTTAAAAACCTCTTTGGGTAATCCAGGATATCTCCATCCCACCACACTTCAGCTTTAAGGATATTTAGGCTACGCTCAAAAACTTGCTCCCTACCTGAAATCTATTTCAGAGCAGCTACAGTGGTGGTTAAATTCTGGTTAGATGGAGATAGAAAAGAGAACACCAATTATGACGTATAACTAAGCCAAACCACAGGATCCATTTCCAAGTTCCAGTTTTCAAACACAGCCTTAGGGTATTTAGCATTTCAGTGCAGACAAAAGTTCAACTTAAGTGATCGCTGACCTGAGAATCTGATGCACTTCATGTAATGTGAGTGAATGCATCGATTCTACTGCATAAAATAATAATACAAACAACAGAGGTGAGAAAATACAATACCTTCCTTTGACACAGGGATATAAATTCAAGCAACAAGGAAGCAGACATTGGGACTTCAGAAAGGATGCCACTTTTGCAACAAGCCAAAACATCCTAAATATTCTAGCATCAACTGGAGAGTGCGCACAACGGCAGTTCAGCCACAAAGAGAAATGGCATTTGGAATTATGTGGATCAGCAGATGCTTAGAAGAAACGTGTGTAGTGATGACCAACTTCGATTGCTAGAGACCTTTAGATTTCCTTCAGATCATTTTAAAAAATCGGATGTTGGGAGCTTCATGGAATCCAAGCTTTACATCAATCACCAAGTGCAATTCATTAAATGTAAACGGAAGCAAACCACTGAACTCTACAGCAGGTAGACAAATATATATAGAGTAATGGCACTTCTCCATCTGGCAATCTGGTTACAAAGAGAATGGCGCTTGTTTGGTGGAAGAGGTTGATTTTCAGATTCTTAGTTCCAGTTGAAGACAATGAATGCTTCAGAATTCAGGAGTTATTGAAAAATGTCTCCTCAACATGGTTTGAATCTAATAAGGATAAGCAAGTCTAAACAATGTGCTTCTGCAAATGTTCAAAAACACACTCCTGAACATTGAGGAAAGCCTCCCCGGAAGAGTTGAAGCTTCTACAGCTGTGGTGTATGGCCTGGTATCATATAATGATTTACACTGACCGATCCCTAGGGTTCAAAGGTGGCTACTTCTGGGAGCACTGGTGATAATACACACAAGTGGATGCAGTGGATGTGCGTTTATTTGTATTCTATAGAGTTCATAACTATGTTATAAAGTGCAGTGCATTCCTTTCTATCAACCTCATTTGTCTTTGTATATTCAGTAAAGGAGGTAGGCAGGAACTACGGTAGGCTTTGGCATTGACATGATGCTCAATTGGTACTAAAAGGCCAAAAAAGTGCTAAGAAAATATCCCCCACACTATTACACCACCACCACCAGCCTGAGCCGTTGTCGCATTAATGGATCCATGCTTTTGTGTTGTTGAAGCAAAATTCTGACCCTACTATACAGTTGTGGCAGCAGAAATCGAGACTCTTCAGACCAGGAAACGTCTTTCCAATTCGCTATTGTCCAATTTTGGTGAGCCTGTGTTATTGAAGCAGTTTCCTGTTCTTAGTCGACAGGGGTGGTACCTGTTTGGTCTTCTGCTGTCTCACGGTTCAGTTGTGCATTCAAAGATCTACTGCATACCTCGTTTTTAACGAATGGTTATTTGAGTGCCTTTCAATCAGCTCGAATCATTCTCCTCAGACCTTTGGGATCAACAAGGCATTTGTGCCCATGGAACTTTGGCTCCCTGGATATTTTCTCTTTTTCGGACCATTTAAACCCTAGAGATGGTTGTTCATGAAAATCAGAGTAGACCAGCTCGTCTGTCACCAAAAACCATGCCATTTTCAAATTCACTTAAACCTCCTTTTAAGTGGCTCGGTTTAAACTGATGTAGATTCTCTTGACTATGTCTACATGCCCAAATGCATTGAGTTGGGCAGGTGTACCTAATAAAGTGGCCGGTAAGAGTAAATGCCTTGATCATTTGGATTTAAAACAAAAAGGGACCTCAAAAACTGCTCATAACTCAAAAGGCAGAGAAATCAGCCCCCTGTGGTTACAGCAGCAGGAGTTTCTTCTCATCGGTGCTTTGACCTGGACGGCTAAGCACAGCTGACGAGATGATGTGAGGGAACAGTTGGATATAAAAAACTCTACCAAAAAACATTTAAAAGACCTTTTGTGATGATGTAACAAATGCCTCACTCACCTCAGTTATGTGGATCAAATAGAGACGCAGATCTTCGCTGTGATCTGAGGAAACAAACAGAGGATTGAAATGCTTTGAGGTGATGGTGATTCTGAGCAGTGCAGCCAGTGAAAGCTCACAGCATGTTCTGAACCCTCAAACATAAATCACATACAGCTTTCACACTTTCCAAGATTTGTGGATTTGATTTTCCGGTCCCCATCCTCTCATTGGCTCTCTCTGGGGCTCGTCATCAATCATTGGTTTACAGATCTTGACGTTGCTCTGAAGAGCTGAGTGTTTTGTGAATCCTCCTAATTGAGCTCAGAGTGTTCAAAAATATTGGTTCTGTAAACAAATGCTCAGCTAACTAAAAGGGACCGAGCACACAAAACAATGAAAACAAACCCTTTATTCACTTAAATGGTTCAAATATTTCCATTTCATGCATTCTGCTACACAGTGGGCGCCAGATCACATCCTTTTTTAACAACTCTACAATATTTTATAGAGTGTCTGTCTTTGTCAGTCACATGTGCTTCGCTGACATCACTCACTCACCATTTTGGAGGGATAATGTTTCTCGGTAACAGGTCCCAAGTGTGTTAAATACTGTGAAAGCTTCAAAATGATGCAAAGGGGCATTATGTTCGCAAATTGTTGCTATTTAGCCATCAATATCCTTATGGGGGAAAAGGTTGGGGCGCAGTCCCACATTTGTTGTAACCTTCTGCAATAAACAAAGGCAAATAGTTTCATATTATTATTTTAGATCAGATAAATATTCAATCTTCCAGGCTTTTGTGGGCCTCTCTTAGCCAAGATGATGCTAACCTGGCTAATGTTTGGCTCATATGTAAATGAGAAGGTGTGAAGGAATGGTTGCTCGTGGCTTGTTTGTTTGTAAAAGGGTGGAGGGCTGTGTGGTCAGTCAAGTTCTCTGCTTGCTATACATGAACGACCTTATATAGTTTATTTCATTAACTACATAATATAGTTGTATCGTATAGTTCCCTTTCAGTCGGTCCCGGAGACGTTAGTCGGGATTAGACCGACTGAATGGGAGCGAATCACCGTGAGAGCGACTGACGAACATATTAACGGGCAAATTAATTTGCAGGCGAAGGTGATTGATTAGCAATCAGCCCGGGTATAAAGCCGGGCGTGCCTAAGCCTCAGTATGCAATTTTCCTTCGGAGCTGACTGAGTGAGACTCTCTCTCCTGAACTTTGACGCTTCTAGCTTGAAAGATCAGCAGGTTGCTTACCTCTTGGCTCTTTGGTGTAGACCTCTGCTAGCTCAGATAGCATGCCACCAGCAAAGCCAGCACCTCGAAGATCTTCTCAAGCAAGCCTGTCCAGTGATTCAGCCGTTTTCTCAGTATCCTGTCCATTTTTCACGACACGATGAGCAAAACGTGCACTATTCCTGGCTGTTGTGGGCTTCTCGTTGAAAAGACGGTCACGGGAGTTGCGCGATGTGTTTGGTTTCCAGCACACCGACGCGGCTCTCGTGAAGCGCGAGTGTTTGCATTGCAGCACTCTGCTGAGTCGCACGCGGAAGTTTTGGGTAGAGCGGCGTCAGGTGATTCCTCGCGTCATCCCCAAACACCGAGCGTGCTTCCCGTCTGGTCTGCGGGTGAATCGGACGGCGCTTCGGTGTCGCCCGGTACCTCGTATGATCCTGTAAACGATCTGCTCTCCCACGCAGCATCGGAAGGGGCGCGGCTTTCGGTTCTCCAGTTCGGCCTGCCTCCTTCGGGATTGCAGCCGAGCTGGAGCCGGAGGCGTTCGCGGTGCTCTCACAGCCGCAGCCTCGATCGGCGGGAGGTGACTCCTCCCCCCGAGTCGATGCTGTCACGGCTGGAGAATTGGTGGCTAGGCAGGCGCCGGGACAGGTTCCCCGCATACCGCTAGTGCCTTTTCTCCCCGAGAAGCACGAGGAGCTCACTAATTCTGGCAGGCTCCCCTGCCCGTCAGGGGATTGAGCTCCTCCCTCTTCACCACTCTGGTCAATGCAGCAGATACGGGTTACTCTTCGATTCCCCGAGTGGGTAGGTTGTCGCGGTGCTTACCCCGACAGCGCTGCTGCTTGACGGTCTCGTTCGGGTGTTCCCGCCAAAGCTGGGAGGTCTCATCAGTCCTGATGATGAGAGCTTATTCAGCTGCAGGTAAATCTGCTGCATTATTGCATGCTATGGCGACCTTACAGGTCCTCCGTGTCATGCACCAGGGTGGTGGTGACCAGCAGTCTCTCTGAGACTCGCTTTCAGCCGCTGATTGTCGCCTCGTGCTACAAGATCAGCCGTGCTGAACATCGGTCACGCGATGTCCACGCTTGTGGTCCAGGAACGCCATCTGTGGTTCGAGCAGGCTTCAATGCGTCCCGAGGACCGATTTTCGGCTTCCGTACGCGCCTGTCTCCCGGATGGCCTCTTTGGCGTCGCCGTGGAGATTTTCGTCAAAGGTCTCCACGATCAGGAGGCAGGCGGAGGGTCTGGGTATAGTTCCACGCCAGAAGCAGCAGGCGTTGCTTCTGGGCCGGAACCCTCTCCGCCTGTTCGCTGCCAAAGAGTACGTCTCCTGCCTTGGTTTACTCCTTCGACCTCTGGTCCGGGGAAAACCCCTGCATGCGGAAGACGGAGCCAACCTCTGAGGTTTTCGAAAGCAGGCGAGGGTTTCTAGTGAAGCTCCCCTGAGGTTGGCGACTCGGGAGGAAACGAGCTCTTCTTTGGGTCTGGTCATCGACCCAGCTCCCCCAGGGGGGGGGGAGTCCACCACACACTCCTCGCTGCCGTCCTCCGGGACGGCGGCACCCATTGTGTCAAAGATAGAACTCACTTCCTCCCGAGAATAGCGGTCTCGCATGCCCGACGGTCTGGGGTTCCTCTTCCTCGGTCTCCGACGAAGATCCCGACATGGGCCCGAGCCCCGCTGGCCATGGCAGAGAGCGCGGGGGCACACCACCCCTGCCCTCATCTGACCATCTCCCAGGGTCCTTCCCTGGTGATTCCGCCCACAAGTCCGCCTCCGGGCGGCCCCGCCATGGGGACCATCGGCACGTCCCGACCACGACCCCTGTCAGCTTACCTGGGAGCCTGGCGGAAGCTTCCCGGGGTCTCACAGTGGGAGGTCCGGACAATCCGGCAGGGCTACACGATTCTCAATTCTTGTCCGCCCCCAGGTTTCGAGGTGTGCTTCACCTGTTCCCGAACAGGCGCCTCATTCCTGCGAGAGGAGATCGACGCCCTTTTAACAAAAGGTGCGGTCGAGCCGGTACCCCCAGCCGATATGGAACGAGGGTTTTACAGCCCATACTTCCTGGTCCCCAAGAAAGCAGGCGGGCTGCGACCAATCTTGGATTTGAGGCGTCTAAACCGGCACCTGGCCAAGTACCGGTTCAAGATGCTGACGGTCCGCTGCATTCTACCATGCATCCGTCCTGGAGATTGGTTCGCAACAATCGACCTGAAGGACGCGTACTTCCAGGTAGAAGTGGTTCCAAGGCACAGACCCTTTCTAAGGTTCTGTTTCCAGGGCCATGCTTACCAGTACAAGGTCCTACCCTTCGGTCTTGCCCTATCCCCTCGCACCTTTACGAAGGTTGTCAGGGCCGCGCTAGCCCCGCTCCGCCGGGCAGGCATTCGGATCCTGGATTACCTCGACGACTGGCTTCTCATAGCCTCGTCCAGAGACCAGTTGATCCGACACCAGGGCAAGGTGCTTTCGCACTTAAACCGTTTGGGTCTGAAGGTCAACTGGGAAAAGAGCCACCTCACCCCCGTGAGAGTCATCTCTTTTCTCGGGATGGAGCTGAACTCCGAGAGCATGCTGGCGCGATTATCGGTAGAACGCACCAGGGCCTTGCTGACCGCACTCTTCGCGGTGTCCTCTCGACCAGTGGTCAGACTGAAGTTAATTCAGAGGCTCCTGGGGCATATGTCAGCCGCAGCCCCAGTCATTCGACTCGGGCTCCTGCGTATGCGACCACTGCAGCAATGGCTTCTCTCGCGAGTTTCGAGTTGGGCATGGCGTCAGGGAGCGCTACGTCTGCCCACGGCAGACATGCTCCCTTACCTGAAGGTCTGGAAGACGGAGTGCTTCTGAGGTCTGGGGTGCCTCTTTCAAGGTTGGGGCGCCATGTGCGGTTCCCACCGAGAGTCCGGTGCCTGGACCGGAAGACGCTCTTGCTGGCACATAAACCGTCTCGAGCTAGTTGCAGTCATTTTAGCGCTACGGCGCTTCTGCCCGCTCCTCCGGGGGCGGCACGTGCTGGTCAGGACCGACAGCACTGCGGTAGTAGCGTACATCAACCACCAGGGCGGTGTACCCTCCCGCTTCCTGCACTACCTCGCCCAACAGCTGCTCCTCTGGAGTTAGAGCGACTTCCGTCGCTCGAGCCTTCATATCCCTGCGGAGTGTAACAGGATCGCGGTTCCGCCGTCCAGATTCCACCCCTCGACAGGAGATTGGCGACTCCATCCTCGGGCTGTTTAGCAGATTGGGACATCTTCGGCGAGGCCCAGGTACCTGCTGCCTCCCGTGTGAATACCCATTGCCGGCTCCTATTCCTGTCCCTGGCTCCTCTCGGGACAGATGCGCCGGCTCACTGCTGGCCCGGGAACAAACGCTTATGTGCGTTTTCCCCAGTGAAGCCTCCTAGCACAACCTCTGTGCATGGTTAAGGGGGACGAGCGCGGGCTACTCTTTCGCCCTCTTCTGGCCGAACAGAGTATGGTCTCCAGACCTCTCTGCGCTCGTGACAGCCCCCCCTTGGCCGATTCCCCCTGAGTCCAGATCTGACTCAAGGGGGGGGGATACAGGCACCCGCGGCCAGACCTCTGGGCCCTACTTGTATGGCATATCTGTCCTTGGTGGACCCCGAGCCTCTACCACCCCTCGCGGTGACTACCTATACCATGCGTTAGCCCCCTCCACTGAGTGTGCTACGCTGGCAAGTGGGGTCGGTTCGTCGAATGGTGCTCTTCCCGCCAGGAAGACCCCGGGACATGCCCCATCTAGTCGTGTTGACCTTCTCCAGGAGAGGTTCGATCGGGGGCTGTCCCCATCGTCCCTCTAGGTCTACACCGCCGCTATTTCTGCCTTCCACCTCCGGGTTGAAGGGAAATCAGTGGGCAGCCACGCACTATGGTGAGATTTCTCAAGGGGGCTAGGCGCCTCCGGCCTCCTAGGCCACCCTCCATTCCTCTTGGGACCTCTCCGTCGCCCTTCGGGGCTGCGGAAGTCACCTTTGAGCCCTGGCATTTGGCAGAGCAGCGTGTCCTCTCACGGAAGACCGCACTCCTGCTTGCTTTGGCCTCAATTAAGAGGTTGGGAGATCTCCAGGCACTGTCCGCCGACGAATCCTGCCTGGAATTCGGCCCTGGTGATTCTCTGGTTACCATCAGACCCAGGCCCGGATTCATCCCCAAGGTCCCATCCGTCCCCTTCTGGGACCAGGTGGTGACCCTGCAAGCTCTGCCCGGGAGGAGGCAGAACCAGCCCAGGGTTCGTTATGTCCTGTGCGAGCTCTCCGGATCTACTTGGACAGAACCCGGGAGCTTCGTCGCTCCCAGCAGCTCTTCATATGTTTGGGAGGCCAGCGTAAGGGTTCCGCTGTCTCCAAGCAAAGGCTTGCCCACTGGCTAGTGCGGCTATCCACCTAGCTTATGAGGCGTGTGAGGTTCCCTGCCCTCTCCATCTGAGGGCCCACTCCACTCGCGGCATCGCTGCCTCGTGGGCGTTGGCTAGAAGGGCCTCACTCGCCGACATTTGTAGAGCTGCGGGCCGGTCTACACCTAACACGTTCATCAGGTTGTACAACTTTGATGTAGGCTCTGTTCCCTCTGCGGTCCTGAGTGGTGGCAGTCACCCTTAGGGGACGGAGCAGGTGTAAGCTTGCAGTACTCTCCTCGTCATCGGGAGAAGTACACCTTTCTAAGAGCTCCCCCTTTGGGTGGCTCTCCCATCCTCCCCCCTTCGGCATCTGGCTGAGCGGAGCAGTCAGCGCTGCCAGATTCCGTGTGGTGGCTTTGCTCCGGCCTGGTCCCCGCAGAACTAGGGTACAGATCTGGGAGTCCCTCTCTGGCGCTCCCTTTCTATGTTCTTATACAGCTCCCCCCTCAGGTGGCTAGTATGAACCCGTTCCGTTACTCCCCTTGCTTTGGCGCGTAACGATGACTTCCGTCTCTGCCTCCTCTCTCTTGCAGAACGATGACCCGCTGGTAGACCTTCAGGGCCTCGACGTGATCTCCGCCACTCCTCCCTGCGGGTCGAGGGGTGCCTCCTTCTGGTCGTCAGCATCAACCAAGTACAGCAGAAGCTCTCAGTGTTGGACGACTTCCCCGTCAATGAGAATCCCGGGCAGGGGCAGAAGGAGTTCCCATTCAGGTACTAACGGCCTCTTACTAACCCCTCTCTTGGGTTTAGTGCCGACCTGTCTGGATGGACTTCGGGCATGGCCCTTTACAGAGGCTCCCATTCAGTCGGTCTAATCCCGACTAACGTCTCCGGGACCGACTGAAAGGGAACGTCTAGGTTACTTGCGTAACCCCACGTTCCCTGAATAGGGAACGGAGACGTTACCCTTCGCCATGCCCTGGAAGTCATGGATCTGAGGTAAGCTGGGAGGTAAGTGGGTCCAGCTCCTCGGAAAATTCCATACTGAGGCTTAGGCACGCCCGGCTTTATACCCGGCTGATTGCTAATCAATCACCTTCGCCTGCAAATTAATTTGCCCGTTAATATGTTCGTCAGTCGCTCTCACGGTGATTCGCTCCCCATTCAGTCGGTCTAATCCCGACTAACGTCTCCGTTCCCTATTCAGGGAACGTGGGGTTACGCAAGTAACCTAGACGTTATTTTCTATAGTTTATTATTCTAAATAGTATTAAATTTAAACTTTTTGTAAGCAAACAGGCATGTTCCTATGAAGCCCCTAAAGCGTCATGGCGGTAGGAGAAAAAAAGTCAGTATTTATTTACAAATAAATAGTTTACAAATCATATGTCGGGATTTCTGGATGTTTCTATTTAGATCATGTCTCTCACAGTGGACGTGCACCTACACTGAAAATTTCAGACCCCTCCATGATTTCTAAGTGGGAGACCTTGCAAAATAGCAGGGTGTTCAAATACTTATTTCCCTCATTGTGAATTGATTTAGAGTAATAAATGAACAATAATTGAAGGCTATCGATTAAATTAGAACCTGTTGAATTCATTTGTCTTCTCTTTTAGTTCTACTGGTGCACTTTGAGGTAAAGGCGGGGAATTCCCTAGATCAGGGGTGTCAAACTCATTTTCACCGAGGACTACATTAGCATAATGGCTGTCCTCAAAGGGCCAGATGTAACTTATAAATGTAAAACAATGTAATCGAATGTAATGTAAAATAAATGTAACTACTCCTTAATGTTAAATAACTCATTATTTATAACTTATTCAAGTGACAATTCAGTTACATAGAAACAATTTTATGCTTGTTGTTCTAATATAAATTCTTTTGATTTTTGTCAGCTTCTGAAAACCCACATAACTCCATTTATGAAGCCATTTGTTGTTGGAATGAAGAGCCGTTTGAAAGCAATATTATATGATGTCAAAAATTACACTATACGTATGTTGAAAAACATTGTTGGGAATAAACCCTGTGTATAAAAATGTTTATTACATATGACTGTGATTGAGACGGTGACACGCCCCCTGCTGTTGCTGTTTGTGTTTCACAGCTCACAGGGGCTCTCGATGATGGTATAAACAACTTCTTTTAGTATTTACAAGTGTTTTGGTACTGAAATCGAACAGTTTAGTGTGCCAAAAATGCCGGAATAATGCGAGGAAATGAGGGAAAAAAGACGCATTTGCGCGAATGCAAAAGAAGAATCACGGACAGAACACGATAAAATAAACAGTTCAATCTAACAATAATAAACCTATTACTACTACTAAGATAATGCTTATGCTATTATATACAGTATAAACATTTACAATGATTTCTACGCTAACACATCACTAAAGTTTTGGCTAAGTCCAAAGGCATTGTGGGGAATTAATTTTTTTTTTTTTTTTTTTTTTTAGACACTCAAAACTTTTAATCCACATCTGGCCCGCGGGCCTTGAGTATGACACATATGCCCTAGATAGTTTGCCAGTCCGTCAAAGGCAACTTTAGAGAATTCGGTTACCCTGAAGCATGTTTTTGGTCTTGTGGAGGACCCGGAGGACACCGATGTCAGCACTGTGAGAACATGCAAACTCCTTTCAGGATAGTGCCTCGAACCTCAAATCAGCAAATTCCTTGCTGAATGGCCACGGCACCACCATGACACCCCCTTGTGAATCTGTTCTATTTCTCTTTGATCTTTTAAAATACTGTAATATCTGGAAGCTGATTCTGTCCAGAGGCGAGGCAGTGGTTAGCACTGTGGCCTTTCAGTAAGACCAAAACGTTAATTGAATTCTCTAAATTCCTCTTAGAAATGTATGTTTGTGTTGCCCTGTGATGGACTGGCGACCTGTTCAGGGTGTATCCTGCATTTCACATGAAGTGTTCCAGAGATCTGCACCAGCAGAACCCTGTGACCTCGAAATTGAACAAGCTGGTAAACGAACGAACAAATGAATGATCTTGTCCATAAAAACCTGATGTTTTTTTTTTTAAATCCACAACTAGGCAAAATTTGAAGGAAGGAAATGTCCAAGTGCTGGGAGCTAATACACAGATGCACATATCTTTAATAATTGTGTGATTAACTGTGATTTAAAGTATAGTTTATCTTACGTTTTTAAAATTTTTAAGTAAAAATCTAAAATATGGAAGACAGAACCTGCGAATGGATTTAATTGTTCACTGGCCATATATTACACTATCAGTGAAGTTGTACTCGTGAGTTGTCAGACCATGTCCATTCTTCTTCAGAAAATATGAATTTTTTTTTCCACTTACGATCACAGAATTACGGATGGAATTGCCATTAAATTGGAATTTGTCTGGGGAAAGCTGCATAGATCCGGGTGGCACAAGAAGCCCCTTTTTCCAAGGACTGAGCCCCTCCCTCTTCAAAATGTCGAAGCGTCAGCCTACAACTCTGGCTTCTACAGCAAAAAATTTCAGAAACTCGACACTAACCCCACAGTACATAGCCGAGCAGTTTGGGAATAACTTCTTGTCTGGTGAACAGCTGTTTTGCAGATTGGAAAAGTAAAAAATACATGCCGTGCCCAGAGAGTGTCCCAAAGCCATGTGAGGAAGAAGGAAAAGTACACAAATGACACCAGTAATGCTTCTACATTCGTCATCGGATGCAAGAAAAAGATTTGCATGCTAGTTTGGTTGTTGCTTTCTCACCTGCCCATTCAAACCAAAACAGAAATCGAATTCCAGTTCAAAAGAATCGAACTAAATAAATCAGGTGTGAAAGCACCCTAAGGAACTTTCAGTCTACAAAAACCTATGGGTGACATCATGATTCCTCCATCCATAGAATGGTATGATTGTGTATTGGTGTGATTCATTCTGATTTAAATCTGTTATTTAATTTTTAATTGTGTTTTCACCATTCTGTGAATCAGTATTGTCTAAAATTGTGAATGCTTCCTGAATTTTTTTCAAGTGTGGATGTCAAACTGAGTCACACTCGATCATAATCGATATTTTCTAATGCCGTCAGCAGAAAAACTGATTCAAGGAGACAGTCGTACAAGAAGACAGCTGCAGGTGCATGCATCAACCCCTCTCCTGTGAATGCACACAGTGTGATCTCTCTAAATCACTCTGGACATCGATTCCACTCAAGACTTTGAAAGCTTGTTATATTCTCTGACAGAATTCATTAAATGTGAAATACTCGTTTAAAGAGGGCATCAGGATTTTCCCCTGTGAGCTATATATGTATGCTATATATATATGTATGTCACTACACATGCTGTTAACCTGTGGATATGAACCAGAACAAGCTACAAGGTGCCAAATGCTTTATAAGCTGCACAGCAAAAATTGGTTAAATAACATTATCCTGATCAATCCAGTTACACTGAGCAATTTAAAATCAAGCGGTTCATTATAAACTGAATCATGCAAATATTACCAAACAATAATGCTGTCCCTGGTACAACACAGACACTTCTGCAGAGGGAGTGCCCTCTTGTGGAGAATAATGAAAATAATATAATCCACATCCATACAAATCGAATTGTGCTGCGACTGGTGTAATACGAACTGAAGATGATATAATTACACCTGGTATTCTTTATTGTGTACATTGCTTGCGCATGATCAGAATGTGTGAAAATAATGTTTGTTTAATCTAAAATCCTATTAGTTGGACACATTTTGATCAAATGTTTGCAGTAAAAGGCCTCTTTCCCTTCCTCACAGATTTTTCCCCCTAACATTATGTTCCAAATTCTAAACCTAGAAATGTAGATATCCAAAGAACTTTTATGAAATTTTGAAAATTGTGGTTATTCACTTTCATTGATTGATTGATGAAAGGTGCCATTCATATGCTTGCCTTTTTTACTATTAGTAACCGTAAGCGTTTAATCAAATTAAATGCTTTTATCAAATACATTTTTATAACACATTTTTTCATTTCTCGTCAAATACCTCTTACATCTACAACAACACACCTCCAGAATATATGCAATATATCTACAGCTGTGGGTCAGTAAAGGGGTCCTCCAGTGGGGAACTCAAAGTGCACAAAGCAAGTACTCGAGTAAAAGTAGAGGTACACCCGGTGAAATATTACTCCAGTAAAAGTGCTCCCTTCAGAATTTCACCGGAGTAAAAGTATCCAAAGTACTATGATTTATTATGGCTGTATTACCGACACTGAAGTGCATTCACAATAATATACCACCAAGCGGCAACCAAAACAATTCATAATAGAGCAATACCCTTATGCATGCTTGACCAATAATGTTTTTTTTATCCAATAAATAAAAAGTAACGACTGATTTGGCAAAATCTAGTTGAGTAAAAAGTAAGATATTTGACTTTGAAATGTAGTGAAGTTAAAGAATAAAGTGTCCCCAAATTACATTTCTTTAGTAAAGTAGAGATACTTGATAAAGTAAATTTACTTCTTTACTGCCCACCACTGCAGTAAAGAAATTACTTGAAATCTGACAGAATTAAACATGCTTTGCTTGTCCATAAAATATTCAGAAAAAAATATCTCCCAATATTTTATGAATTCTGCATTACTGCATTCTCTGTTTGATAATGATTACATGAATACTATTTAAAAAAATCAAGACACAGGCTTTTTATTCTTTTCGGGGGGCATTTTCTTTATTTGAACTTTGAAATTAGACACACAAAGTAAACGTTATTTAGATTTGAACTAAGCGAAAAGAAACAGACTTTACGAAAACCAGTCCATGTAATATAAAATTGAATATGTGCCAAGCGTGTTTACAAAAAAGTGATATGGTAAGGCTCCCATATGAGGATAAGATGACTGGAGTCACCAGAGTCAGAAATCTCAAGTTATCAGCACCTCAGATTAAGTGATATTACATTAACAAGTTTCAGGAGGAGTTATTTGAGCTTGTAAAATCCTAACAATAATTTTAACACGTGCTTTGCATCTACACAAAAATCACATTTGGCAGTCCATTTGTGCCATTTTTAAATTAAGTGTTCAGAGATGAATTTGCTCTCTGTGGTGATCAAACAGGAAACATGGAAACTGACACCTCTCCCTCAGTGAAATTCAATGGGACAACTCAAGTGACCACACCCTTAATTATGTTTTTTTATGTTACATTTTTTCTTTTAATACTGAATAGCACAAACAATCTACCCACTCTCTCTTGAAAGGCAGCATTAATGATACCATGATTTAAACATGAAATCACTGCACGATGTGCTTCTTTAAGGAACAGCCAGTCTTTAGTGAAATAGAGTTTTGGTTAAAAATATTTTGGCTTCGTGAAGTAGGAGGTTACATACAGCCATGCAGACACAACTACTGTAAAATCTGTTAATTACAAAAAGCACTTAAATCAGCTTGTGTGCAAAGAGGCATCTCACCTTCCTGCAGCTGCAATTGCCTCAGGTACAGAGGGTTTTGGAGGACGTTACAACGGCCAGAATTATCCTCTCTGGTCACCAGCATCAGATCTGAATAGATGAAAACTGTTACCTAGAGAGAGCGGAGAGGGAATACCGTAGTTACTGAAAAAATAATAACTGAGAAATATTTCTCTCTTTTTTAACGTTACAGCCTAAAATAGAAATGTATCAGTTGTTCATTTATAATTCACAATTTTCCTCGTAACCCGTGTGACCAGCATGATATTGTTCATGGCGGAACTTGCCATGTTGTCAATAAGTTAAAGCAATGTCTGTTACTGTGTTAATAAATCTCTTATGTATAAATTATGTATAAAAGGATATGTCATCCCATTTACACAAGGATTTGAAGCTTTTCTTAAGACCTTTGATGATGTACAAGTGAAGTGGTGCCATGGAGAACCTAATAAGTGAGCAGGAATAATTTGTATTAACAGTGAAATCGGTTTTGGCTAATATTAATTTCACAAAACCGATGACATTACTACAAAAGTAGAGTAACGTGATCAAACGTCTTACTTGTGCATTTGGTTTAGGGGAGTACTGCAGCACCCAGATGATTTGCACTCCAACGTCCTTTCCCAAAATGTCAAATGTACAAAACATGCGAACATACACAGAGACTGTTTTTGTCGTTTGTTCACAAATTACGTTAATCTTGGATAAATTCTGGAGACAGTGGGTCTAGAATGTAGCCATTGCTGAACTGAGTGCTATTGAGAAGAAAGTGGTAGTGCAAGTAGTCCAAAGACTTGCATATGACACATCAAATTAAGAATACACATTATTCATTTCATATGCTTACATTTTTACTCGGGGAATGGGAAAGTGAGAAAAATGGAGTTCATTCCGTGATTGTGTTCACCAGTTGCTTGCTCAGAAACAAGTAAATCATTCCTTCTAGTGATGGGAAGTTCGGATCATTTTACGGATTCGGTTCTTTGAGTCTCGTTCAGTAAAATGAACGGATCTTTTTTCGAGTCATTACGTTCATTTTACTAAAATATCAATAAATATTGTGTGTTACTTCTACATCTACTAGCGTTTTATACACAAACGCGAATCACACTACAAATAAGACAAAACTATAATGCTAAATTTAAAATAAATATAAATTTATTACTAAAGCCTACCTGGGTCTTTTAGTCTGGTTTACCTAACCTCTGATCTGTCTTCTTTAGATTTAAATCTCTTTTGTTCAACACATAATTACTTCTCTCTGATGTTAACGTGTGCAGTCCGTGCACTCAGTCCGGACTGGCTTCTTTAGCACTTTTGTCACGTGACCGCTATATTGCCGGGACCCGAAAAGATTAGTTATTTTTCCGAATTCTTTTGTCACATGACCGCGCCACAACGTTCAGTATGCAAATATTAGTTCATGATTAGTGAACTATTTATTACTATTATTTTACTATATACTATATTAAAAATATACTATTTACTATATATTACTATAGACTACTATTATTTTTATATACTACTGCTATTAACCGTTTTTGATGCTCAACACATAATGTGTTAAAAAAGACTTACTTTGTTCATAAAATCATTTTCAGAGACAAGGTTTTGTGTTTGTTGTGTTTTAAAGTGTATTCTAATCTTTATTATACAACACCTTACATAGCCTAAGATTCATGAAGCATTTTTGAGTCACTTTATTTTTAGTTTATAATAAATTCCCTTCAAGTTGTCATATAATTGAAAAGTAACTTGCCAATGATATGTAATAACTTTTAACTAAATAACTTTTGAATCTTGAATTTTAATAAGTTGATATTTAATGGGGCAATCAGTGTAAAGATTGTCAGTGTATTGTTTGTAGTTTATGATGTTTCAGATATTATAAATACTTTATACACACTCTTGGATTGTTTATTTTTTTAAATACAACCTTAAAAATATAAATCAAATTATAAATATAAATATAAATAAATTTAAAGCGCAAAACAAGCTGTAAAGTTATACAAATAAGTACGTTATAAAATAAACAACACGTTTGTGCCAAAAGACCTATATAAAAATAATAATAATAAATAAAAAATAAATTAGAATCAAAAGATTCTAAATAACATTAACATATCAACACTAAAATCACAACGTAAGAAACAAATTATTGGACATCTAGCAAATTATGAGCCGGAAAGAGAAAAGACAGAAGGACCCGGAGCAGTCAGACTCGCAAAAAGAACAAATCTTTTCTGGTTCCGGCTCATGGCCTCTCCGTAATGTTAACCAATGCAGCATGAGCCGGAAAGAGAAAAGACCGAAAGGACTCAGACTCGGAACATGAACTAATCTTTTCGGGTTCTGGCTCATGATATCCCCTTAACGTTAACCAATGCAGTATGAACTGGAAACAAAAGACCGAAAGGACCCGGAGGAGTCGGACTCACAAAAAGAACTAATCTTTTCGGGTTCCGGCTCATGATATCTCCTTAACGTTAACCAATGCAGTATGACCCGGAAACAGAAAAGACCGAAATGACCCGGAGGAGTCGGACTCGCAAAAAGAACTAATCTTTTCGGGAAACAGAAAAGATTAGTTAATTTTTCGAGTCCTTTGGGTCTTTTCGGTCTTTTGTCATTATGATGGACGGGTTACGCTCGGAAAACCACCAGAATGTTGTGCATGCGCCAATGAACAAATCCTTCTCCAACACGACTCGTTCCTACGGAGTCACATTAAAGATTCGTTTAAAAAGAAAGAATCGTTCTTGAATGACACATCACTATTTCCTTCAGTTGATAACAACATGGTTAACCCTCATCCTCCACATCTAGAAAAGACCTGTTGATAGGCTAAAACAGGGGTGTCAAACTCATTTGAGCTCGCGGGCTGATATCGTATTCAAAGTTGACTCCCTGCTCTCTCTCCATATCTTTCTCTAAAATCATCCCGCGTTGTGGCCCGTGGGCCGTATGCTTCACACCTCTGGGCTAAACGCTTGTTTTGGTAGTGTTTTTGAGATATTGACTGCCGAAGCATTAGATTTACTTATACCCACCATTTGACCCTTTTTGTTTCTGTCGTGAATATAAAAATTTCTCACCTTGATTGAAAAGTGCTTGCTCTCGTACAGAACCATTTCTTCAGTCAACAGCAGTGTTCTCATTGGGCTGCAAAGATCTATAGGCTTCAAGAAACAAAGCACAGAGTCTGCATCACCTCAGTTTGTCTTTCAAATTGTTATTCTACTTAGTACAAGATTTGACTAAAAGGAATGCACTTGAATTCTTTGGTGAGGGATCTGTTGGGCACAACATACAATGAATGATCCCTGGTGATCAAAATCACTATCCCATGGAGCTCGAGATTCAGAGTCAGACTCAAAATACAAGTAAAAATCTGGTCACAAGTCGATCCAACCTCATCCATCACCTCAAGATGGTTTGAAATGAGGCTTAGTAGAACACCACCTGGCTCCTGATGAGATAACAGATGTTGTTTAGAGAGATCTCCTCCAAGACCTGTATCATGGCATCAGTCAAGTCCTAGACAGTCCGCCCCCTGCACCAGCATATGGTTTTATAATTGGTATAAGGATCTCTTACCCCAAGGCCTCAGAAACTGTCTGACATGTTCATATTGAGAACGCTGTTCTCTGTGCTTGTGGTCTTCTCACTTTGAATCATCAATAAAGAAGCTTCTTTTGTATTCTGCTTTTCTGTGCTGTTTGTTTCCTCAAGACAGTCTCTCTCTCTCTCTCAGCAAGGTGAAGGCTCATTTCCACCAAAGAAGTCACGCACATTGGGCCACATATGACTTCTGCATCTTGTCCCACTGCATAGAACTGTGTGCTGGGTTTCTGTCTAGCAGGGCTTTAAGGCTTTTCCACAACCTTCTGTACTTAGAGTGGTGCTTTTGAATTTGAATTTGAGCTTAGCTCACTATTTTCTGACAGGGCAGAGTAGGTGTGATGTACAAACTTTTTGCACAGAGAAAGTCACACGATCTGCGTCATAAAAGTCGTCACACAGGACACTCGTGAGGAACATGAATTAAAGGTACACAGTTGATCAGGAGGACCAGATGTTTTAATATGATGTTAGAGGACCAGATTGAGCAGGATCATGGCGAAGATGGCTCAAAACTACTATAACAATGGAAAAGTAAGAGGTCCATACTGAAACAAATAGTAATGAAATGCAGTGGAAAAGAACTTAAAGGGTCTGCACTGCCCTCCACGTAAAGCATCCCCAAACCATCACTAGCCCACCATTGGTTGAGGTAGCAGAACTTTCTTCGCCGTATCTGTAAACCCTGTGCTCAATGTGAACCTGCTTTCATTTACGACGAGCACAGGTCACCGATGACGAATCTACCAAACCTGATATTCACCAGTACTCACTGATGCTATTTCTAGTGGTGATGGCACTGGAAACATGCAAAGATACTTTACCTGAACAAAAATGGGGAAGATGAGGATTTTGGCAGTCACTTTGGGATGAGGCGCATGGGACCTCATGATGGTGCAGTTCTGGTAGTTTGCAAAGCTACCACTGTGTTGGTAGTTTGGGGAGGTTTTGGGTTTGCTGTTGCCATGTTGGCGCAGGAAGCAAGTCCGGGTACCGAGAGAGGGCACTGACTGGGCCCCGGTGACCTCAGACGTGTGAGGTGAAGAGTACATCTGACCAGCTGAATAAAAAAAACATTTTATAGTTAATAACTAGGACCAACAGCATTAAACATCTGCAGAACTTCAAGGAGATACCTGAAGCACTAATGTGGTGGCAGCTTCTATTCTTTTAGCTTCCTTTTATATTGAACATATGGCTCAACTCAAGGAATGAAAACCAAACCAGAAACAAACAAAACTCTCAACAAGTACAGAGAAGTACAATAGTGGATAAGGAGATTGACTTGCGTTCAGAAGGTGGCTGGTTCAATCCCTAGAGTGACCAAATGTAAGACACCCAAAATCTGTGTGCCCTTGTGCATGAATTTTCTCAACTGCTCCCTGGGCATCATACTGTGTAAGTGTGTGCACTTGGTTTGGTGCATTGATAACGAAGTTTGGGGGGAGCAGAGATGTTAATTAGGTGCCATGCTGTAGGCAATCTATCTCTAATGAGCCCTACTGACTTTATATAGCAACAGTAAGTCGCAGGGGTGCGGGGTGACTGATCTCTGGGCCAAGGTACCAATATAGAGCTCGCCAAATCCGCCTGGAGTCACAGGTTAATTACCGGCGTGGTGAATTAGTGAATGGGTTAAATGCAGAGCACAAACATGCCCGGTCGTAATGTCCTGTTCACGTCATAAAATACTAGATCAATAAGCGGGATTGAAAAAATCATTGACTGATATGAATTCATAATGATCCTCATCCAGACTTGACAGTAGGGTTATATGGGTATGGATGGACATCTAAAAGTATCTTGAAAATATTTGGTATTTATGGCATTTCCCCACTACACAACATAGTACAGTTCAGTTCCGCATGGTTTTAACAGCTTTTCCACTGTGTTGTGGCTGTGGACCCGAAACCATTTCTGGAACTCACTTCAAGGTGGTTGTAGAATACCATCGCTCTGAACTGACACCATTCTCTTGATTGGCAGAGCAAGCATGGCATACGTGAGAGCTGATTGGTCCAAGAAAGTTGTCATTACTTGTATCACTGACTTTCAGGGCTGATAATCATTAACAGTGTGACCTCTTTTGAACCCAATTTCATGTCAGCGCCAAGCTTAGATGCTGATTGTAAGCGCTGTGATTGGTCGTTTTGGAAGCACAACGTTTCTGGAGTGATGTCATACATATCTGAGCATCTGAGCAAAACAAGACCAAAGGGCTGGGTGATTTAACCTACAATCAAAATCTCGATTAATTGAAGCTTTTTGTACGATTATTGAACAATTATTTTATTGCAATTATTATTTTTGGACTCGTAGTTCACTGAGAAGTTTTGTACAGTAAAAGTGTTCACAAGTTTTTCACAAGTGAGAGATTTTTGAATGAAGGGTACATTACTTGATTATTAAAATAACTATAACTATTTATTGAACATCAATACATAAACAACTGAAATCAAAGCCTTTAAGCTGTCTATGCTCAGTGTGTCGCGGGAATAACGTAACAGAGCTGGGTCACATGACTCCACATGCGGTAGTGGGAGGTAAGGGATATAATAAAATCTTCCAGGAAAATTTTGGACGATTATATCTTCTGAATGGCGATTACAGTTATACTTTGATTAATCGCCCAGCCCTACACAAACACCACCAAAGCACATAGCGATTGATTAAAGAAATGCAGAAATATAACCATCTATATCACCATTTCACCGATTGCCAGATGGCAGATCATTCATTCAAAACACAAGCGAAGAAGTCACAAAGACCTTTTTTTGTTTACATCAACAGACCATGTGAGAATGTATCATCAATGCAAATGCAATGCATTTTATAATCCGGTATATTATTGACAGTAAATATCAGCCATCCCTAGCTAACTGTCGTTTATTTGTCAAAAATGTTGTACAACAAGTAATTCCTATCTTAGTCATCTCAAATTCTGTACACAAACATAAAAGACACAATGTACTGAG